>JAOBAT010069648.1:0-22233 GCA_026413305.1 Hydrozoanthus tunicans | reverse complement strand
TCAAACCCACCCAAATTTTACGGATTGGCAGCAGATTTTAGAAAAATGCAAATTTGTCGGAACCACTCGTGACGTCAGAAGATGCAATTTTTAAATGTTGATATTTCGAGAACCAGGAATGGTTTGGCAATTTTTTTTCACCATTATTCCTCATTTAGCAAGGTCTATCCACTGAAGTAATAAAAATATTCACTTCATATGCACTTTAAAGTATTCGATAAAAAGGAAAAAACAGCTAAAAGCAGTTATGTGTCTATAGCTGCAAGAAACTTTCCCTTATAAAGTTACTTCTTTCTTTAATACCTTTCAGACACAGCTAACCTGACGAGGGGGCGATATTTATCACAAGAAACAGATTACCATCAGACAACTAAACGTACTGTAAAGAATTCCAATGGCGGAGGCGTTTCTTCACAAGTCCTAAATTGGGGTCGTGCCATTCGTGAAAGGGCTTCGCTTACTACTGGAGAATCTGTATTTACCACCATTGGTCGCGCTATTAGTAGTTTTGTACGAAGTGTTGTCGAGTTTGTCTGCCCCTTTACAAGAAGAAGATCTGTCATATCAGACAATGGCGACGTAGAGCTGCAAGTCATTCACGCTGCTGATGTGTGACACGGACCTAACAAGCTAGCGGGTATATCTTGAACATTTTTTAGGCTAAGATAAAATGTGGTTTATCGAAAAGTCAAAAATTAAACATTTAAGCTGTAATCAAAAAGAAAAATTAAATAAAAAGTTTTCAATCCCTTGTACAAAGTCCGTCTTATTACATTATTCACTTATTGCTAAAACGCTAATGGTTTTAAATTCTTTCATCGGCCTCAATAAAACATAAGATTACAAAGACTCGAAGATGGCTTTGCCTGAAGTTGTAAATATATATCAATCAACTTTGTAAACACATTGTGTTTCATTTTTAGTTCAAAGATGTGAATTCAATTAACCATTATCCGTTATAAAATGGCTTGCCCAACAAAACTAGATACCACTTAAAATGTTCTAGGATTGGACAAACATGAAAATTGTAGTTTGTGTCGACTAAAATTAAAGTCTTTGTCTCAACTTTGTTCAGACGAATAAATTAAAAAGCTTGATCTGACCAGTTACACATTAATTACTATTAAATTCATTGCTGAGTAATGCGCTGAGCTCGACGGTTTCTAATAAGGTTTTGCTAACAAGAACGGTACCCGCTTGCATTCAGTCTTAAATAATAACTAACCAACTAGTTAGCTAACTAACTAACAAACTTATTAGGTAACTTTCACATTCCAATATTCATGAGCATATCGATGAAATAACTTGCCCTAGGCTCTCGATGAAACAGAGGGCTTGCTTCAGGCTCTTGATGAAACAAAAGGCTTGCCCCAGGCTCTAGATGAAACAAAGGGCTTGCCCACCAGGCTCTCGATGAAAAATAGGGCTTGTTCACAGGCCCTCAGTAAAGCCTCTACGAAAGATAGGGCTTGCCCAAGTCTCTCGATGAAACAAAGGGCTTGCTCCAGGCTCCCGATGAAACATAGGGCTTGTTCACAGGTCCTCAGTAAAGCCTCTATGAAAGATTGGGCTTGCTTCAAGGCTCTCTATGATAGCGTTTGCCTCAAGGCCCTAAATAAAAGAAAGTGTTTGCTTCAAGGCTCTCTATGAAAGACTGGGCTTGCCCCAAGGCCCTCTATGTGAAAGATAGAGCTTGCCTCAAGGCCCTCTATGAAAGATAGGGGTTGCCTCAAGGCCCCTGTAAAAGATAGGGCTTGCCTCAAGGCCCCTGTAAAAGATAGGGCTTACCTTAAGGCCCTCTATGAAAGATAGGCCTTGCCCAAGGCCCTCTATAAAAGATAGGGCTTGCCCCAAGGCCCCTGTAAAACTACAACTTTCGCAGGTCTTAAATTTTTCAACCTAAAAATAACCCTCAGGATTTGTGTTTCTGAATACTCTGTTTCCTTCTCAACGTGAAATACCTTGAATGTGAAAGGCAGTGACACTCGTTTAAACTGGGAGCTTGTTCCATCTCGTTTGAAGACAGTCTAGTGGCACTTCAATTTCTGAAACTAGCTTCGAACCTGCAATCTTACACAAAGTATTCGGATCTCTAAAGCAGTGAGAGCTTTGGGGCAGTTTTGCAACAACTAAGGGTCCGTTTAAATGAGAGGCGGGATGAGTTTCGTCCCGGGACGACAAAGTAACTTTTTGTTTACACGAGCAGTTTCATTCCGGGCTGTCGGGATGAAGAGATGTCGTTTCATCTCGGTTGGGACGAGTTTTACCCCGCCCGCGCTTTCGGTTTTTCTGTCCGCGTTGTTCAAAAACAATGGCGCGAAAGCAGCTGGTTTTAACCTTTGCTTCAATTAAAATTTCTTTGTAATTGGTGACAGAGTTACTGCAGCTGCAGCTGGAGATTCTGTTGCAGGTTTTTGATCAACATCGGCTCATCAATGTATCGTTTCCTCCCGGGGTGAAAAACATGAGCATTTACATTGAAACTTTCTTCCCGCGTTGTAATCTCACCCCTGTGCTTTGAACCGGGATGAGTTCAACCCGGGATGACTTCACCTCGTCTTCAAACCATGTAAACAGTAGCAAGAAAATGACTGAATACCGGGATAGTCTCGTCCCGGGGTGAAAGTCATCCCGGGGCAAAAAGTCTCAAGGGAACAGACCCGCAACATGGGGTAAAAACCACAATTCAGGGTGTACAATTTTCAAAACACATTTTTGATAATTTATTTATCGCTGATTTTTTGCACACGATAAAAAACCGTTTGCATTATTACAATATTGTTCTTTTTTTTCGTTTACCACATTCTTAGCTACTAAAATTTCACTCGTTATAGTTGTACATTTATGTTGATTTCACGCAAAATAAATAGCTGAAGTTCTGATAATGTAGATTCGTTTACCAGCTGTTTCATTTAAAAATAATTAAATTTTAATTTTCGTATCTACTATGCAATTACAATTGTGATATTTCTGAAGTTTTCAAAAACTACCAAATCTGTCACGAGATGCAATCTACACGAGTACGTGCTGTGCACCAATACAGTGTCACACAAGTACATCCATAGCCTTGCATCAATTCTTTTTATAATAAAAATCTCCTAGAAAACATTTCATAAGTCTGGCGTTTTACACACAAAGTAAAAAAAAATATAATAGGAAGTTCTGCAAGAGGGGCAAGAAAAAGATTTACGCATCAATTTACAAATTAACGTTGAAAAATAGTTACGAAGGGTTCTTTTTCAAGCTGCCTTGGCGTGATGCAAGTTCAATAGCTTGTATCAGTTCTCTGGAAGGAGACTCTGCTGTTCTGTTCCAAAACTTACAAGAAGATCACTTAGCACTAAAAAGCGTAATAACCAGTTCTACTGTCGTTCAAACACAGTCGATTCAGCTGTATCAACAAATCGTGAAGGATTCTCTTCTGTGGACAATTCTCGATTGTGCATCCCACGTGTTCTCTCGGCTCCTTGCAAGGTTGGATCTTCTGTACCGAAAGGGGCAGTTCAGGGAGGACCGGGAGGGAGGTGGACCGAGCAAGAGACACACCATCCCTCTCCCTACAAACTGATGAAGTGTCCCCCCTGGCCCCGAGTAGTCAGCTGCTCGTCTTTAGCCTTGTCTTGAGCATGTGGCGTACACGGCTAGGAGACACCGTTGAGTTGGAAGATGTCTGTTAAAATGGGAAATTTCTTGATTAATGGTCATTATTAAAAAAAAAAAAACGTTTTGTTTGTGAGCTAAAATGCAAATAATTAAACTGAAATGAAGCGCATAATTATTTCGTTTACATTGAATATACATGGCATCAAATTTTTATGAAGAGGTAACACAAGGTACTGCAGGTAACGCAAGGTACCACGAAGTAACGTAAGGTATCACGGTAAAATGCTTTAACACAGGGTAACGTTAAGTGACGCAAGATAAAATGTAACGCAAGAAACCACAGGGTGACACGGTAGCAAATTAACTTGGGTATTCATAAACAGACAAATTTATTTGTACTAACAATTTATGGTAAGTCGCAAGTTTAGTTTGTCTGCAGGTAGCGCCTGAAAAAAATTGTTAGCAATTATTAGTTTGATAAATAATATGAAATTCTATTGACTATCACTACGAAGTTTTTTATTATCATATGGTAACAATATGAAATCGGATTTATTATCACTACCAAGCATTTTCATTAATGTATGATATTAAAAAGTAAAAAAAAAAGTGGTACTTTCGAAACTGTTATTCCATTATATGGAGTAATTTAGATCCTCTAGTATTTCGGGTTAATTGAGTAAAACACACAACACACACATAAACATATAAGAAAACTACTCTTCTGGACGCAAAAGCACTCACTTTGACTGGGTGATTCTTGTTCGCTTTTTTCTTTATCTTGGGAAAAAGTAAAGGCGCTGATTGGCTGAAACCAAAACCATCATTTGAGTGATTCTTATCTCTGTGACTGTTACTATTTAGTTACAAGCATGCAATGACTACCTCCTAATATTTTTAAAAAACTTATATGTTATGGGATGAGCTCCTTCTAACCTGCCCTAACTTTCGAAAAAAAGCTTCACTGGAGAAGTGCAGTGTTTTGGTGCTACTTAAACCATACATACTGTTGAGTTACCGTCAGTAAGGAAACAACACTTGCAGTAAGGTAACTTTATCCAGGAATTTCCTTGCCACAAGAAAGAAAACCTTCAGCACAGATCATCATAGCCATGTAATACGGGCCCTCCGTATTTATAATCAATGCTATGAAACAGCCTTTTTTACAGATTAACGAAGCTATGTAAAGCAGGCCCTCTGTATCGATCATCAATGCTGTTTACCCCAGGCCCTGAGGCTTTGCACACCTTTATCATGGGTTTCCTGTGACTCCAGACAGTCTGAGGTCGGGCAGATTGCATGTTTATAGTTTGAAGTTCTGTTAAAAGCTCCTGCCTTTTCGACAAGTGCTTGGTGCTGAGATAAAGAGCAGAGAAAGAACCTCAGTTAAGAGAGAAGAAATAACAACCAAAGAACGATAAAGGAAGTATGAAGCGCACTTTGCCGCAAACTGTTACCTCGACACACGTTTATGATTGCTACCATCCAGCGTCGTTTGCGACGAGAAGCGTCTAACAAGTGTAAAAGATACGTCATCGAAGGAACGACAGACAGAAAAATACATAGTAACTAGTACTTGTAAACTATTTTATTTTTCAGAAGTAACATAAATCAGGTAAAAAAAGAAGAATAGCGATACATATATAGCTATAGCAAAAGACACAAACAGCTTGGAAAGAAAGGAGAATTAAAGACAAAGATAACATAACACACTTGTGTCAAAAACAATTGTTACTGCGGTGAAATAAATATTTAATTGAATGAACTAGAAGAAAAATAGCGTTAAGATATCTGGATTCAAACTCGATGTACAGAATTATCCTAAAAGATTCCAATTAAAAGGGTGGGAATGGGAACACTACATGTAGATAGGAAGAAAAATAAAAAGGAAATATTCGAAATAAACAGGACTCTTATCCCGATACCTCATCAAATATTGAGGCGCGCCCGTACGCTTCGTGGCTGCTCGGGAGATGAGTGAAGGTGCGGAAAAGCGTCTAGAGAACAAAGAACGGAAGCAAACAGTTTCATTCAAAAGATCAAATACAAAACTATAACAGTAAGCCTTGTGAAAGATCGTATATTCCCTAGGGAATATATGTAGACATAACATGGAGGGTAAGACCAGCTGAACGCCGCTACAGTTACAGTACTACATTTTTCAGCGCGATATAATGGCATATGCATGGTAGAGGATCCAAACATATCTTGTTATAAGAAGCTGATGCACGAGGTGCATGGCATAAGGAAGAAGGAAGCAGCTCCCAACAGTTTGTTATTCTGCACCCATTGACCAGTTCTGTGAAGATGCAGTACCTGTAGTGGACCGAGAAACAATAAAACTCCAACAATAATTCAGACAATAGTCAACCATGAATTGCTGGCGTAAAATTTCGTGCGATGCTCATTGTCTCCAAATGAGAAATGTGTTGTTTTCTGCTGTTTAAAGCTTTGAAGAATACTCGTCAAAATAATGAAAAAATTATTACGTAAGGAAAGTAATTAAGTAACAAAGTTCAACAAATAAACAAAATATGAAAAAATTATTACATAAGGAAAGTAATTAAGTAACAAAGTTCAACAAATAAACGACAAACTTTAGTTTTGCAGACAAATTTTGACAGAAACCTCTGCCTTCTTCAGTGTTTAATGCTTAGGTAGAGCTTTCTGCCGAAACGTGTCTGTAAATTTGGAACTAAATTGTGTCCTTTATTCATTGCAGTTTACGATAAATTTGCTTTGCAATCGTTCTTTTGAAAACAAGGCTAAAATTAACCTACCTTGGTTTCAACGCGGATTGCTCCAGTCCTATCGATGGCGCAGAAAACGATCTACAGGACAGTCCTTGACTACTCCACTAACAAGACAGCAAAAAGACAGGACAAATTAAGGAAACTTAAAACAAGAAATAACTACAGTGGCTAATGATTTCTTTTAACGAATTTTAAAACCATAACTAATATCAATGGGAACACTACAAGCATTTTGAATTTACTTGTTTTAATTTAAAATGCTACTTTCAATAGAGGTTTTGATAAGATACCAGGGCCAAGTTGTTCAAAAGACGATTAGTCTAATCCAGGGTTAATTACCATGACAACCAATAGGTTTTGTTGAGAGTTCATCTTGGGTTAAAGTTAATTGGCTTTCGAACAACCGGCCCCAGAAACTTTAGAAATGCTGGAAGATTTAGAACCTAGAACCTAGGTACGAGTACTTCGTGAAAATCTTTAAGCACTAGAAACTTATTTAGGGATGACAGGGGTCAAGGGTTTCGTATTTCTTGAACCAAAGACATAACGGTACTAACATTATTTGCTACTATTATCAAACTGAAACCGTCGGAAGACCTCAAAGAATTTCATGCCCAAAGTAACCAAATACAACTAAAGACACCAGTTTCAATGGAGTGCGGTTAGTGAATATACCTGGTGACTAGGGTCAGACGTTGAGACCAGGTGAAGCTTCCGTTCAGCGTAACTACACAGCAGTGCAACACCTACAACAAGAACACGTGTTTTTTTAGCCTAATGGCGATACAATGGAACCTTTCACAAAGTTCTCAGTTTGTTCGTAACAACAGAAGCTGCAAGATTATCGTACTTGTCAAAAGGGTAAGAAATATTGTTTTACAGATGGATATCCGTTATAACCTATTTGGAGTTGAAACGTCACCGAGCTGTTTATATCTTAAAGTTTCGTTACTGGTCTAGCGCATTCAATCTGCCGTGACGACGACAAAGGACAATAAATCATTCTCTATATTCGTTCCTTAAACCACATTATAATTGCCGGGACACCTCCTTTGCCTCAAGTGTGATTGATTGTCGGCACTTAAAACAATGTTAGTTTTTTCACAAATTACACCTTATTCCACCTACAAGGAATTACCATACCTAGTGCTGTGCTACGGCCTTCTCGCATGTACTTCCTAGTCCACTCATCCAACAGGATATTATAGTAACGCTGGAAAGAACAAACGTTAACGTTATTTTAAAACTTTAAACCCCTGACGACGGGTGAAAACCCAGAAACTCGAGTAAGAGATTTTTTAAGCCGAGAAACGCATACTTCTAAACAACTGCAACAAATTTGAAACAATCATCACAAAAGACCTTCTCTTCAAAATCACCGTCACCTATTACGATCTAACTTTCACAATCATCACCATATTCATGTTATTACTTACGCTTGAGTCGAAGAACCTCAGATACTTGTTTGAGACCATTGATGGAAAAGCTCGTTGAAAGCAGCCACGTCTGCTGTACTGCAGAGACAAAACAAAAAACGAAAATGTCAAAACCATGGCAGCAGAATGTCTTTAAGAGGGATTTTAAAATCCTTTCAGTCCTAGCGAGTTTATCAGCCTCTCAAATATCCTTACATTTACAATCAAAACAAGTTATTTGGCTTTGATGATACCAAATCTTAACACTTAAAAATTCTTCTTGGATAAGCTTGAACTGTTTTGTTCGTTTAAGTGTGAAAGGGAGAAGAACAAATCGCCTTACGTTTGTCGTCATAAATTCACATCAAATGTACCACTGACGTACAAACAAATAAATGTCGCCATATCGTCTATGCCATTCTTCTTCCTTGATACACGGACAACTGTTTGTTTGACAGATGTGAGTTTAAGACGGCCTTTGTTCGATTTGTTTGTCTAGACGAACAAGTCGTCCGCTTAAATCGTTTGAAAAGACGGACAAATTCTGACGACTTTTCGTCTTGTCCGTCCTCTAAAGTGAAAACGGCTACACTGCTACTTAGCAAAATCGTGTCGTTGAATTTACCTCATCTTCAGTCTCCATCAGCATTCGGATGTCGTCTGGAGTCAAAATATCAAGAATTGTTTGTTTGGTGCGCTAGAATGAAAATCAAATTTGATTAAGAGCAGAAGATATGTGATATGGAGTTTACCTCTTCCAGATTACTACAGAACAAGATATTCTTGACACAATCAAGTGATGCCCACTGCGTTAAAGTCGTTCTAGAACAAAGCTTATCAAAAACAGTTCAAGAACTCGAAACAAAAACAGCTGACTGCTCACCTCGTCCAAACGATGTTGAATATAGAAGGCGTGTTTGGCTTTTTCATCTGCTGCTAGAGCAGGAGTCCCTTTGTCTTGCACGAACAGGTTCAAAGAGCTGGTACTGTGAAAATGAAGAGTGTACCAAAATAGATAATTCCACAATCGATTCCTTCCTAATGCGCAATAAATATAATTTAGGTGTAATAAAAAAACTCCGAACCACTTCCAGTCTTAGTAATGGCAACCTGAATGCATAGTCTGCTCTTCTGCTTACTAAGCTTTTTGGTAACGTAATTGGAAGGGTTTCTTTCTTTAGAGACCTTGGGGAAATCAAGAGCTAAACCATAGTATCAAGGAACGTCACCCCTCATACTTTGTTATTAAATAGACCACTAGGTTCTTAATAATCACAAGAACTTTGAACAGCCTAAACTTTCAGGCCTGAACGAATTCCTGTCGCTTGGAAGAGAATCATTTGACTAAATATACTCAATGTCCTTTATCCAGTTTACGTGGTGCATGAACGAACAAAAGTCTTATGTTCTATTTCCTAGAAACTATCTTTGATTCACCATTGAAGGGCTATTGCTTGTTACTTTGATTCCTCAGTCATTCTTGACCAAAATTACACATATTTTCACTAACTTAGGAACATAATGTGCGAAGCCGCTTCCGCCACTGAAAACGCCTTTTTGCTCCAAACGCCAGTGGTACGGTTTGTTTGGTATGACAGTGCATTGACAGGGTTGATAGGGTAATCAGAAGACACCAAAGAAGTTTTTTGGTGAGTCTAAGACTATGCAACAGGTGCATAGATTTCTTGAGTTCGCCAAACGGTTAATCAGTACGACAGAGGTACAAATTTTTGGTAAGACAACAAAACAACCAAGTGTTTTTCATCAGTGAGTCTTCGGATGCGTTCGTTTGGCCTAATTCCGGAATAAGAATACTCGTGAGGGAATAAAAACTTTGACCTATTTGTTTGGCTGTTTTTCCTGCGAAATTACGAATAAAACATTCGTCATTGATAAAACTCTTTTAAATTCTAAATTTATAAAAGATGTTTCATTGCCCTGAAAAGTTTTTATTCTCAATATGGAGTAGTCGGAAAGGGCTCAAACAAATGGGTCCTTGTGAGGAAATAAGCACGAGTGTGGGGATGATAGTCAGCATGATGGCAGTTTAGTTTTCCTAAGCAATTTCAAGACAAACCTGGACGTGGAGGTTGTAGTTATGTTCTCAGGAACACGAAAGCCAGAGAGATTCAGGAGGTCTCTGATCATCTGTCCTTTGATATTCCGGTCAAGTTGTGAGTTGGAATGAAGACTGAAAAGCAAAGACTGTAGAATTTAGCCAAGTAAATGAAACACTGCACGAAAGCCATAGTGGTCAAAAACGAGCAATAAGATTTTCTTTCGCTCGCGTGTTCAAGTCTTTGCTCGCGCATTGATAATCATGGCGCATCGGTCGGTCTCTACTCGGGGCCAAATAAACATGAAAACTTTTACCTTTTTGTAAAAGAGAAATTCCTCTTCTTATCAGGCTTGACAAAAAATAATGGTCTTACACATAGCAAGAAGAAATGAAGGTAGCAACCTTGTATTTCTTTTTCTAGCTCAAACTTAGGTGTTCAGGCCAACATTTGTTCTTATGCATTGGCTTCAAAAGCGTCTATCTCGCTTTTTCAATGTGTTCTTGTTTTACTACAACAGCTATATTAATTATCGGGGCTATGCAGGTTTCTAATGGTTTATTACCTCGGAGATATATTCACTTCCAGAATCCATGGTTTCAGATTTTCATCAAGAAAGACATCAAAGCCAAACAGTTCTATACAACAGGATCTGCAAAACAGAAATCACTGTAAACCAAACACGATACAAGTTTTCAAACACCCAAAATCTCAATTTCCGCGCCTCAGAGATGCAGCAAATTGTACAAGCGACAACCAAAAAGCTATAAAGAAACAGGGCTGCGTATCAAAACTTCCTAGCAAAGAGAATATACAATAAACAATACACTGAGAAAGAAACTACTGACCAAATTGTTTTCCAATGCGTGTGAAAAATAAATGGATGATCATAATAACAACTTGTTGTGAAATATAAAAAATGAAAAACAAAAAAGGCATATACTTTGTTGTTGTTGCTGTACTCAGAAAAACTATTTTGAGATAAACCCGGCTCAAAAAGTCCACTTTTAACGACGCATACGAGAGAAAACCTAAAATCAAGGCTTTTAGTTACAAAACTTAATACTAACCTTTTCCGGACATTTTGCTTGACAAGGGTGTTAACAGCAGATTCTGAACTGCAAAAGCACAAGGAGATTTAGATAAACATTGGATTTGTAAACAGGATTGTTTTAAAAAGCAATCTAAGGCCTTGTGATTGCAGTACCGAGGAGAAACTTACGCAATAATGGTCTTGACGACGACATCTTTAATCGAGTCCCACAGCTGGCTGGTGTTGACTCCCCTACGTCGAAGGTACCCCCACAGAGATTTTAGACTCCTGCAATATAAAAATGGTTTGAGCTAGGTTTTTTACATCTAGTTCCGAGACAAAAAATTTAAAAGCGTTTTGATACGAGCATGGGATAAAAGCTGAGTCTATATTCTCTACAGAAGCCTGATAAGGAATATCCTGAAACTTTCTTTTCGAAGGGAACCCACTTGTTAAGAAAAAGTGGGTTAATCCCAGTGTTGTGATGTTCAGGTGGTTGGCTTAATTTCTCGCTAGTGATTTATATAACTCTTCAAATGCCGTACCATAAAAGATAAACACATATTCTATCTTCGATACAATCCTGTATAAGATATATGGTATATATTAGATGGTTAAAATCTAAAACTTTACGGTTTTCTCGCGTTAAAAGTATTTTGAAACGTTAACGTTTCGTTTTTTGTTCTTGTATGACGAACACATTTTACTTGGAAACAATTAATCAAGGAAAAACACTTTCATTGTTTTAAAACAGTCTTATTGTGCAGACTCCAACTAGAGGACAAAAAATATTTTATACAATACTACTACAATGCATAATTAGTTTTTTGTCTTATACGCTTAGATTCACTACTGTGTTGCATCTTTCTGATGAAGGCTTTCACTAGAGAAGCCGAAACGTTAATGATTTAAAATATTTTTGACGCGTGAAACCCGTGAAGTTTTAAGATTTTAACAATCTTATACATGTCAGGCCAATCAGATTACAGGATTCTGTCTGGCTGGGAAATTGTAGTTGACTTGAAACGTATAGCAAAAACCTGAACTGAAGAACGCCTTACCACTTATGGCCTTGACACACGGCGTCATCCGAGTTGGCCTGGTATGCTCCCTCGTTCTTCTTATTCACACTGTAGTTTGTCAAGTGCATGAATCGATTGCTTAGCGTCTTGTTTGATGCCGAGTATTTGCACGTTGCAAACCTAACGAGTCCATCCTCAAACACGTAGATCCTCAGGGGGTCGTATGAAGTGACGAACACATATACTCGCAAATCAAACTTGCTTCCATTGATAAGATACGGTTTATGAAGATACCTGTTGAATAAAGACTTACATAATATTATAGAGTTCATCTAAAATTAACGTGAAAGTTGATGCAGGGTTCGTACTTTTTTTTTACTTTTTGAGATTCTATGACTTTCATTGACTTCTCGATATTCGAATTTTTCCCTCAATACATCAAAATTAGTTTCATGTCCCCCTCTTCGTAGCATTATGCAAGTTAAACAAGGTGAAGAAAGAGATGTTTATTTTGGTACATAGTAGCATTACCAATTCAACGTTAGGAAATAAAATGATTTAACTCTCACACTTCGTCTCCGCGAGTCTATCTCTACGGTGAAACAAATGATTATTCCGCAAATAGGCGTGTAATTTTGTGCAAATGAATGGATGGCTTTATTTTTTCCTACACTTTCTTACAAATCTAAATCCTGCCATCTTTTCCATGACTTTCCATGACCCTAATCAAAATTCCATAACTTTCCAGGCCTAGAAAACGAAATTATTAAACTCCATGACTTCCCAAGTTTTCCATGATCCAAACGAACCTTGTGATGTTGCATGAATCAATTTCATTTCAGTTCCAAAATTGCAGCTTAAGTCAGTCTCCGTAAGTTTGGAAGCACGAACATAGGTTAAAAATTTATTCTTGCTGAGTTAGTGCTGTAATTGGCTTTCGAACAACTAGGCCACAACTGACAAAAATTTTCGTCCATTGAAATTTGAACTGCAAATAAACGATGTCAAGATTCCCATCAATAGGAACCACGCACATGGCATAGGAACAAAAGAAACATTATCTTACCTTTGAACAACCACTGGTCTCTTCCTTGGAATTTGATTCCATTTGTGAACTACACGTATTCCAATTCCGCGAGCAGACGCTGGCTAACAAGAAACGGGAAGCAATTTTAGACAAGCAGTGATCAATGTATGCACACACGTGCTAGCAACAAAAACGCTTTTGGGATTTTGCTGGAAACAACCAAAATCACAAATATTGCACTGCACACATGTGCTTTAAGAGCAATTTGCAGTTAATAGCGGGTACTATATAAGACCACAATGGAAGCAGCTTTATCCCTCACATCTAACTTTAAATCAGCAGTAGTCATAGATTAGTGAAATGCGTATGACTGACGACGAAATATTACTACGCTCTGCGCAGTCTTCACACAAATCGACCGGTGCTTGAAAAAAGTACTGATTACTGAATATCGCCTTAACTCTTTATGTCATCCTTGCAGTCAAAGGACTAAAATATATCAAAATTTATAATGATTTAAAACAAGTTGTAAAAGTTGACAAGAACGTCTGCAAGAGAGCGTGACACCACGTTTGGCTGTGCAGTTTTAGTTCTGACTCATTAGAGTTTTGAAAACCAAAAATTCAAACACAACATGCTGTTCACGTATTAATGTTATGCAGTACTTTCAAATGGCTTCCAAAATGGTAAATCTTGGGAGTGGACACCACTTTCTGCATGCACAGATCATTTTGCAAACAGGCAAAACACAAGATTCTGTTCAGTCTAATGCAAAATGTGAGATTGAATGTTGGAAACAGCTGTCAACGGCAATACTTGTGATATAAATCAATGCACAATGTGTATGTATGATACATGTACAATGGAGGATAAAAACGTTCGGTGTACCTCCACTAGGCAAACTTGCACAACTTACAGGTTTAAGAATCCACTTCTGTCTGCTTCCTCCGTCATCCCACGCTCTCTTGAATTGTTTGAAGTCATAAGGAAGGACGAATGTCTGTGGTATGAAGCCAAATTCCTGTAATAAAGATCATTATGGGTTCTTAACCAACGCTCTTTAAAATCAACAAAAGGTACTCCAATGTCAATGTGCTAGCAACTCACGTGCCATTCCTTTTAAATCAATACAGCTGCAAAGACAGAGAGATACATGACCTCAGTACAATATAATTTGGTCGCCTTTCTCACAATTTTACATTCTCATTTCATTGTTAAAAAAGTGTGTCTTAAGATTTTTCCGGTATGCTTTTGAAAAAGACAGAAATGCAATGCAACCATGAGGTTTCCGAGTTATAGGTTCCTATAGTTTTGGAGTTTCGAAGTACGTGCTCTGTAGAGGTATCCTGCAAAATAGTTGAAAGGTAAACATGAAAACAAGATAAAGAACTTGCTGTACTGCATACATGTGGCTGTTAGGTTTGTTAACAAATACGCTAAGCTGTAACTCACTTTCTTGCCATAATGAACCATCAATCTTGAAAGGTTTCTCCACAACCTGTCTTTTCTTCCAATTTGAAAAGTTCCTGGGAAATGATTAACCTAGAGACAAAGATTGCCTTGGTGTCAGAAGGCCACACATTGCCCAAACAGTTAGCATGTTTTCAGACCCCAGCCAGACCACTTTGTTGCGACATTGAGTCAGATATTTTCCCTTTGCTTGTCCCAGTACAAATGAGTGCTTAGTCCTATCAGGGATAACCTCTGATTGTTATTTAGTGTAACGGGATAAAAACCAGCCTGATGGGCAACGCAGGCAAGCTTGAGACAGTATCTACCTTAGCTTAGTGTCAGTAGCACAGCTAAGATTATGGTCTTTGCTTTTAAACAGTCAAACTTTTCAAAACAGACTTGTAATAATAAAGATGGTCCATATGTTGTGAATTTGAAGTAAGTGTTACATTGTCTGTAAAAAACTGGCTTTGGGAAATATAGTAATAGCTCTGCAGTTAAAACATTATGTTTTTCTTGTGATGTTGTTCCGGGAAAAGGGAGGAAACTGATGAAAATTTGGGATGAGGAAATGTGTTGATTCTCTCTTGCCTTGATAATGGCTTCTTTTCTTTAAAAAAGTAATCACAGTAGGACCCAAAAACCAGAACCAGCCCAGCAGAAAAGGTGGAGCTGTGAACATGCAAGATTCCTTGCACTGAATATAAGTTTTTCACAATTTGAGTGTGGCAATTTTATGAGAGTGGCATTTTGAGCAATAGAGTGGGCTGCCATGTGAAATGCCCTCTTTTTCTCATGCATTTAAGTCTCATGGCAACCTGCTTGATTGACACTTGGTCTCTAAAAACTTTGAAATCCCTAGGACCTAAACAATTCTTTATTCCTTTCCAGGATTTATGGTAAGCATAAAAACATGCCACATATTTGAATGATAATTCTTTCACTTTCTTGTTAAAATAATCCTTTTA
This sequence comes from Hydrozoanthus tunicans, assembly GCA_026413305.1. Lineage (NCBI taxonomy): Eukaryota > Metazoa > Cnidaria > Anthozoa > Zoantharia > Hydrozoanthidae > Hydrozoanthus > Hydrozoanthus tunicans. The sequence goes on along the minus strand of JAOBAT010069648.1, from coordinate 6,903 downwards.
GGCTGCATAAGTATGCTAAAAGTCTTACCTTTTGATACTCGCGGACACTCTTAAATAGTGTAGCCTTCATGTGCTTACCCCAGTAACCTATCCAGTCATTGTTTCCTGTAGGTTTCAGAATAAGTCTATTTAATACTATTCTTCAACAGCTCCATCATCCTTTGGCTATTTGCTAGACAGTTCTAGTTGGAAATTTTAAAAACCACCACATGCATCAGCTAGATTGTGATGTTACTATTTGGAGGGAAAGGATCATATTCTTCTTAAACCCAGTTTAGTTCTTAAATACTGTTCTGCGCATCAACGAGGAAGTACATCAAGGCTGATTTTTTATCAACTAAAAAAGTTGATACAGTAATTTGAATCTTTGTCAATATAATAGGAAGTTTTTGAGGTGCTGACAGTTTGAGCATTGCCCTTTATTGGAGCAAAGTCATTAGTTATCTCACACAAATACACTATATTAAAAGTATTAATGTAATATTTAATTTAATAAGGGAACCACATGCAGTTTTGGAGGGGGATGCCCAAAGTTAGGCCAGACTTAAAAAATTGTATGTAAGTAATTCAACAGTCTGCACTTACTCTTTGTCGGCCTGAAACCTGATCTTGTAATGCATTGTTTGACAACATTTGGTGTAATGGAACTCATCTTCCACTTGAAAAGCTTTCGAACTTCTGCTGGCAATTGGGTGACTGAACCAATGAAAATCAAATTAATTAAAACGGCATGTTAAAACACGGGGTAAAAACAAACATAGAATTTACACACAAAGGCAGACGCTTCTTTCAAAGTATAATAATTGCATGACTGGCTTACATATGTAATACACTTTTCATTTACTTAATCGAAGTACTGTTAGTGAATAACCATACCTGACTAATTAACAACTAACTGCTTTAATAACTAAACCATATAAAAATTTCAAATTACTTCAAAATTGATTAAACATGCTAACTATCTAAAAATGACAGCCAACAGAAACTATTTTCAAGCAAGTACCAACAGTTGCACTGGAGATATTTAGTTTGTCCAACAACACCAGCAAGAATTGTGCTGTTACTGTACTCTACTGAAAGATGAGACTGCATGCAGGGTCGAATTCTGTGATTACACTTAGTAATAATTTCCAAATATTTTGAGAGATATTTTCACATGCTCATATTTTGAGAGAATTCGCATCATGAAAGATTTTTTCACATGTTCAAATTGTGTGAAACTTGGTTTCAGTGGCATGATTGCTTCCTTCCTAGCATAAGTTCTCATCCCTCAATGTCACTCATACAATAATAGTAATAAATAATAATATCTAGCAAACAAATCGTCCTTACTTGCAGTCAAGAATTACGAAGGATGCAGCTCAATGAGGTCGGACTGAAAGCATGTTAAGGCGCATATTGCTACTGCTATAAGGCCCATGCATGACCTCGGAGCACAGCTCCACAGCCAGATAGAATTAGCTGGGTGTTGATTTTGTGTTGATTTTGTTGCATACAGTACTTCAAAACAAAGTACTCGTAATAATAAAAACTTTGCAAACTACTATATTTATGATGATGAATAAATTAACTATAACATACATATTTTCATCTGGACTTCAGCAACTGCAAATCAAAAAAACTACAATATGTGCAAAATTCAGCTGCCCATCTGCTAACAGCACCCCACAAACATGAACACATCACACCAGTACTTAGAAAGATATACATTCATTTGGCTACCTGTGTCTGCCCATATGGATTTTAAAATTCTTCTTCTCGTTTCTGAAGTTCTGAATGCCCTAGGCCCTTTTTATCTTAGTGAACTTTTAAAACCTAATACTCCAAACAAAAACTTAAGATCATCTAAGAAAATATTACTAATAGTTCCAAAGTGGAAACTAAAATCATATGGACATGTAGCGCTTTCTCTTTTACTATAGAGCTCCTGTACTTTGGAATACACTGCCAGATTATATCAAACAAACAGATTGCCTAAAGACGTTCAGGGCTAACTAAAAACCTATCTTTTTAGACAGCTATAGTTTAGTTATGCAAGTTTTTAAACTAATATTGTATAATTATAAGTTTTATAACTGTTATTGTAAATTCCCACTGGATCTTTGAGAAGTGTTGTGCTACATAAGTTGATGTATTATCATGATTATTGTTGATATTATTAAATTATACAGTTTTAGTTCACAGAGTCTTATGAGTTAAAAGCTTCATGGTAAAGACAATGAATACTGAAAACAGCACTGTCCATAATGTATGCCTACATGAAAGCATACTATAAAGTTGTAGATCATTATTAACTTTGAGTTTTTATTGCTAACCTTTTTCTCCCTCAACAGTAAAATGTATGGTTGGTGGAGTGTGGGCAAATAAACTAGGAGTAAGTGCCGGCTTAACATCAACATTTTCTTCCCCTTCATTAACCCAGTTGGCTTTTCTGGCTGCTAGAGGAAACGACAGCTGTGACGACCCAACACTTAGCCTCCTCACATTGGGAGGTGATGACACCTTCATTTTGTCAGCACTAAGCCTTGCAGTTGTTGCTCTCACTTTTGCTGATGAAACCCGTGAAACCCGACCAGAGCTGAACAAAGAGCCTGTTACACTGGAACTATCTGAAATTATGATCAATAACAAAATAATTAATTGTTAAAACAATGCAAGACAAAGTTTGTTGAAATGTCAAATTTGCATCAAATGCTACAACTTCTCACATGTGGATTTACGACTGATAAAAACTCCAGATGCATTTAATTTATTACTTATTCATCACCTCGGTGATTTTTAATACTTTCTTGTGTGGCATATTCTTCCAGAATAATCCATCTAAGTTTTAAGAAATATTGTCATGCACAAGTTACCACTGTTCAGCTGCCTACATGGGTTGGTCAGAGTACAGCATCATGTAGTTCAACATCTCTTTAAGTTGAAGGATTGTTGACTGTACTTCAAATCTGGGCCGAGTTGTTCAAAGATCAATTAGCACTATTCCACGATTAAACTTATACCTACTTTCTTCATTCTATAGGGATGGGGCTGTTTCAACTGTAATTAATGAAATGACAAGCCTTTTCTCAGAAAATCTAAACAGTACTGTTAGATGAACCTCTAGAGACTTTCACTGTCATGTGTCCCTGATCAAATTCAAATTTATCCCAACCAGAATACAACTGCGGTGTTGTTGCCTGCACGCCGTACATATCAACGAAAAAAGTCTCAATAAAAGGGAGTCTAAAATATATAACAAAGCACCTACAGTATTAGTCCCTTGGGAAACAATTTGCAAGTTAGTTTTGTTTTCCCTTGAATTCTGATGTGTCTCTGGAAACACCGGAACTCTCAGGAAGAAAAATAATAAGTTTTTTCCTTGAGACTATACATTAAGTGTATATTGTATAAGAAACATTTTTTTCTACTTAGGGAAGAAATTTTAGCTTGAGTTTTGGCTTAACTCAGGGTTAAAGTTAACCATCCTTTGAACAAAATTTCTATAATAAAAAAATTAAAACAGCCTTTCACTGAACCCATTAGGTCCCTGGTTGCAAGTTTGAAAAATAATTTATATTCAACATGTATGGCTGCAAAATCCCCATAAGTTTAACACCAAAACATCAAAAACCTTAAAACTTTTAAAGATTGTGAAGATAATGAACCATCATGATATGTACATGTAATCAAGTAGCTTCTTTACAATCAGGTTTCTGACGTACTATTATGGTTAAGCTTTATATCCATCAGCTTTTTTCCGTGAATATTATAAAAAGAAAGTAAATTATGAATACACACCATCATTTTCCAATTCATCTATCTCATCACCACAGAATTCATCATCAAAATCCCCAAGTGCATCATCTTCTTCGGCATCAAAAACATTAACATTTCCTTCACTATCGTCAGCATCTTCATCTTCTTCAGCTATGTCTGAAAAACAGCCGTCTGGGGGGAGCCGCTCAAATGAAGGATACTTGCCAGAAGTTTCTTCATCATCAACAAATGCTTCACCATCACCTGAAATTCTTTGCTCATAGGTCTCTTCAGTTTTACATGCATAAAATTTCCTAAAGTAAGTTGACTTGTTAGGAGAGGTTGGCGGTGTTGGTTTCTTCTTAGCTGGTGGATGTGGTATCAGTTGCCGTGGCTGCAACGGCTGGTGAATTGTGGAAGTTGGTTTACCGTAAGGACCAAACCCTGATGGTGGTTTTGTTGTAATGTTTAGTTTACCAAACTTAGCAGCAAGTGCTCTTTCGTGGCTGTCTCTTGAAGCCATTTTACAATTTGCTTCAAAAAACTAAGCCTATTACAAAGCCTGTGTAAAACGTTTGTTTACTATTTCCGGAGGAGACTTGTTTACTGTCCACTTTCAACTCGATAGTTCTATGACATACAGATGATCCAAAGGACGATGAGACTGTTTTATGCATTACGAATTCTACATACCTGACCGGCATATACAGCTAGTAACCGTGAGGGTAGGTATACCTAAAACTGTTTCAAAACACAGCGGGAGACTTCCTCTGATAGTTAAAATGTCTACCTTTTCAAACGATGGTAAATGAATTCAACACAAACAAAAAAGTTAAGTAAGTACTTTGATGCAGTTACTACAAAATAACTGTTGGCCGTGCGATCTTCCACAGTTCTCAAGATTCTCCTATTGCAGCACTTATCACCAATAAAAATCGAGAGGTAGCAGTCCAAAGTTCATACAGCAATGATAACACACACTTTCCTTTTCAAATTGACTCGCTGTCGAAACTGAAAGAATATAACTAAAATACAAGAGACAGTCTTCTTCTAGCTTACACACAAAAGGAATGATCAGCCCAATACCGTTGGCAACAAGTAAAATTTATCGTCGGTTGTAGTTTTGAATTCGTTCTTTGGTTTGGGATTTGATACTAGTCTTATCAAGTACTTACAATGACACACGAAGCACATATCATTTACGTCTCATCATAACATACAGATTGTGTATGACGCGGATAATGAAGTAATGAAAATTTTCATTAACGTTCTCTTCGTAGAATACGCTCGGGCTTCCTAAAAAAATGCCAAATGATGAAGAAAAGTCTTGATAGTAATTCCGTCCGCTGTAAATGTAATGTTCAGTTAACCCAAGTTACTTTTCGCCTGATGCCGTTCAGCCGAAGCAGCACGAAGTGCGAATTCCTTTAGCTGCGACAGGAGTTTTCCTAACCAAACATTTTGCCAGGAAACCAAGAACTTCACAAGTTAAATCTAGTATTTACACACAGCTTTTTACACACAACCACTCAAAGGACTTTCGTGCCGCAACAACATGGAGTTCTGCTGGGAAACAGTTATCCGAGATTGCCTAGCAACAATCCGCCAATCACAGCTCGATGTTTCGCGTCCCGCTTTCTTCGTGTTTTTTGTTTGTTTTTGAATTTTAGCCACTTTCGCTTGGTACAAAAAAGGAATCTTTCTTAAAAATATTCTTAGCTTAATGTTAAAATTTCTCGACTCTTAGAAAATTATCCAAATGAGATCCGTTTTCATGGCATACACTAAGAAAATAAGAACTTTAATGTTGTGGAGATGAAATCACGCATTCAGACTACTCTTCAAAGCTTTTAAAAATACCGTTTTACTCTGAAGAGAAGAAACTATAAAAGGTTGAATGTTAAGATAAAAACTATATTGTTATTGTATTGGTCCGGGCGCTGCTCTTTTTAATGAACATAACTGACACTCGCTGAGTGCCTGATTTACATTCGCTGATTACACAACGTCTAGATGGCAAATTTTCTAGACAGTAGCCAATTAAAACCATTGTCAAATGTAAGTATAGAGTGCTCTGTGACAATCGAGCACCGTGACCCATGGTAATAAGAACTCTTGGTAAAAATAAGTGTTAATTTTTGGTTTTGTCGATACAACTCGTAACGGGCATAAGAACAACAACCCAAACGTCTAGAAAATATGGAAGTGTTCAAAAAGCCGGAAAGGTAGTTTATAGGTGATACCTCCTTTAGTACTGGTCATTACTCTTAAATAAACGTCGGAAAAAAAGCGACTCTCTTAAGCTTAAACATGTCTTAGAAGAGTGTACAAAAAGGGTCGACGGCAAATCTTGAGGTCAATTGGTTGTCTTGATCGAATTTATTCAAAATGCTTCGGCATTATTCAATTGATCTGCATGGTATTTAAAAATACTTTAATATTGAGACTGACTACATTCAAACATAGACTAATTGCAAACAGTTTTGTCTCTCGTCAATAAGGAAAAACGTCAATGAATACTCGCTTTTTACTTATACAGCCCGACATTTCTCAATTTGTTGTCTGAATACTTTCTGCAAACAAATTAATGACCCATAAGCTCCCACTACAGCTATGTCGGTGGATTCATAAAAAAGCAAGGTCCGGGCCATCTGCATATTAAAAAAAATAAAACCCAACATTGGTTGAGGTACAAAGACAGACGAGCCTAGTTTGATCTATATGCATCGGTGCAGGTAGTCTCATTTTAAGCCGTTCAGTTTGTTTCGGTCAGGACCGGGCCGGCCGGGCTGGGGGAGGGGAGGTTTGATGTATTTTGTGTTCCCGGGGTGGGGACCTTGAACTAAATTTGACGATTATTCGACGCCCGACCCATGGGCGTTTTACAAAAATTTCGGGTCACAGACACAAATCCCCACCCTTGCCCACACCCCCCTCCCCCCTCCCGGGCTTTTTATTGATAGATGCATAACAATGAAACGGGCACTCTATAGGTAAATCCATTGCCTGACGAGAGAATTCCACGCTAAATTTCACGAGAAGAACCGATATTGCTCGAGTCGCGCAGCGACAACTGAACAGAACAACAACTGAAGAGTTGTTAAAAGTTGCACCTCTGAACAAAGCTCCCTAAGCATCTGTCAAGAATTAGCTAGAAGAAATGCT
>JAOBAT010069647.1:0-39361 GCA_026413305.1 Hydrozoanthus tunicans | reverse complement strand
GCCTGTTTATCAACATCTAACTTCTCCTTACATTACTCAACCCTTCAAGCCCTGGCCTGTTTATCAACATCTAACTTCTCCTTACATTACTCGACCCTTTCAGCCCTGGCCTGTTTATCAACATCTAACTTCTCCTTACATTACCCAACCCTTCAAGCCCTGGCCTGTTTATCAACATCTAACTTCTCCTTACATTACTCAACCCTTCAAACCCTGGCCTGTTTATCAACATCTAACTTCTCCTTACATAAATAGTTGTAAAACACATACTGTAGTAAGACATATGGTAAAAATGAGAAAATGGGAACTGATCAAACACAGATCAACTACTGATGATGAAAAGCAAAATTCTCCTAAACTGGTAATAGGAAAAGTATGGTTTCTGGTTGGGAGAATTTAATAACACACCAGGGCATATTAAAGGCTGAAAGGGTTATAAACAAGTCTGTGGTTCTAGTATTGTTTGATGATTTTAGGGCTGAAATGGATTAACCATGCAACAATCCTGTTAACTTTAATGTGATTTTAATCACAATGCTACTAAATTAAAGAAGGTTAAATCTACAGACATTGGTGAGAAATGAGTATTATCAGAGAAAGTTAGGTTAGTCATTGGGAAAATTAATTGTAATGTAAAGACACGATTGTCTTACTACTTAAATCTTGAACTGTTGAATGTACCTGGCCAGCAGTGATTCTCATATTCACCACCATCTTTGTTTTTTACATAAAAACCAAGTGAGGTTGCTGCCTGCAAAAAAAGAAAATTGGGCTTTGCACAAATGGCAGCATCAGACTGTAATTACTTCCTGGAGCCAAGTAGTTTTTTCAAAATGATCAACACTGCTAGAGTTCAGTTTTACAAATAATAAAATTGCCCCAAGCAAAACTGGTGCTCATTTGTACAGCTGAGTCGACTGGAACAAAGTTAGCTAAACTGTCTTGTTCAAGGAGTGCTCTGACCAGGGCTTGAACTTGCAAGCCAAGGATGAGTTTCAAGAACACTTATTACTCACTAATAACAATATGTTAAACCCAACAGAAAGAGTTTGGTTTTAAGCTTTACATTGAGAAAATATTAATGGTATACTGACACTTCTGATTGTAGTACTACACCTGAGTAAAGTGTCAGTCAAAGGACTGTGTACAGGCCAAGAACCTCAGTACCTTCCATTTGTTCGCACACTGTGTAAATCTTGAAATGCAAATCAAACCCTTAACACTTAACCCTCACATACCTCATGAACGTGGTAACCACTTTCTCGCTTGATATGTGGGTCAACAATTGTCACCATCTATCAATAATCAGGGACCACATCAAAACAATGGTAATCAATGATCGATTCACTTACAATGGGCAACCAATCCCTCCACTCAAAAGTGTTAGCTTATGATCACAAAGTAATTAAATTTCAAAATCATTTTATCTATAAAAAATGACCATTATTATCTTTGCTAACATTATCACCACTACGAGTTAGAAGAAACTGCAGGTGTATTGCTGATAAACCAGATTTTTTGAAGATGGGGACGATGATTAGTGATTGTAATGGGCATGATGATCTATTCCTGGTGAGATAGGCATATTCAAAATGATGATGATAAAAAGTAGTAAAAGGTTATAGTAACCTTTCTTCCTTTGGCTGCAATATTGTTCTGCATAACCTCTGGTGTGGGAAACTTGTGCTGGTCCCAGGTCATGTATCTGTTTTAAAGTGAAGTGTACATGTTAAAACAGTAAATTGTTTTAAGGTGACTTGATTATTGTCAGTTTGAGAGCTACTTTACAGTATCTGAGTGATCAAAACTTTAATGTGAACTTGGAATTACCTTTAAAGGTTGTTTAAATGGTAAGTACAGGACCAGATTATCGTCAGTTTGAGAGCTACTTTACAGTTAAGTGAGACTTGTGAACGTGGAATTAGCTTTAGGGGTTGTTTACATGCTACTGGATTGAGATTCATTCCAGTAAGAGTTCATCCCAGTTCCATAAAAATTACTGTAATTCAGTTCTTGTAACAGATTAAAAATTTTGAACCAATGAAATCTGACTACAATTTCATTCTGATTCAGTACCAAATGAAGACTATACAAGTTCGAAGTTATTTCATATCAGTACAAACGAATCCTTTGCCAAGTTGAAAAAATCATGAGGTAGGCAGGAGTGAATAAAGCAAGCACATTACTGCTTCAAGTTCCACTTTGGTTCAAGTTTGTTTTTCAAACTTTTTTATGTAAAAATAGTTATGATTAAAGTCTCATTCTGGAATGAAATTTGTTCGTGTATTGTGTACTAAACATAGCATTAGTAAACTGTTGTTCAAGACAAAAAACCATTTTGATTAATCAATGATTGGCTCTATTTTTCTGACTCTTATGTCCAAGATTTTCATTCTGAACACATAAACAACTAAATAAGTTAACACCTGCCTTTAGTTATACAAGACAGCAAGCTTTCTTATGTTACTGATATGAAAAGATTAGCAAAAACTACAAAACAAAAGTACATGAGAAAATGAGTTTCTAATTAACTAGGTAACAAAATAAATAGGTTTCTTAGAACGATGACAATGCAGAAGTATCTGCACTTGATGTCATACCAAATGGTACACCACTATCTTGGAATCTGTTCAAAAAAAGGGGCTGGGGACCTTGTAAAATTAAAAGGCAATCTTGCATCTTGCAACTAATTATAAAATTGATTCGCTGCTTACTTTTTACCATCTGTGTGTTCAATATCAAGCCAAAGGACATCATAGGGTATGTCATGCTCATCAAAGCCATTGTCCACACTGTAAAATTGAAATCAGTTTTTGTTAAAGAAATACTTACAGCAAGGAATAATTTTTGTTAACTGAGATACATATAATATATTATAGCTAAGCTAAAACTAAATCCTTTTTACAACTCATTGGCTCATGGTTATCTCAATTTCCAAAACAATCTTGAGCAACTAAATACAATTTATCACCCCATCGCAGGTTAGCCCAAACAGGTTGCTGGTACTCATTTATTCTTCTAAGTCGGCAGGAACAAATCACTTAAGGTAATTCCCCAGTTTTGCATTGCGCATCTTTACTGCGCATATTAGAAATTTTAAAATGTTTACACATTTTTGTCATATTCTATTGAATGTCGAGATCTCGAAGACGTACCAGAAAAAATAAAGCAAAAAAAGTAGTTTTCTTCATAATATATGGGGCTTTTTGTTTAATTCGGTTCTAGTCTCCCCTCAGAAATGGGGTAAAAAGCACATGTTTTGACAGTTTTCCTAGAGTTTCTCCTAAGCAAGCACGGGTACCCCACAATTTTTTTCGTCAATCAGTCAAATTTCAACACAACTCTCTGAAGAGAAAAAATAGGAAAAATCTGAGTGTTGCAAGTGTGAAAAATATAAAAAACATAGACAAGAATACAATGTTTTTTTGAGGAATTGAAATATAGTGACAACAAAACCACACAATAATGCCTCCTCACCAAAAAAGTTTTTGCTGAAAATCACAAGAAAATTATTCTCCTAATCCAGGAGAACTCTTTACGTTACCTTCCTGTATTTCCCTTACGCTCCTTGATGTTATCTTGGTTGGCCACAAAAGAAATTTATAGATTTAATTTCAAGCTTTCAACAACAGAAAAATAGCCCTGGAGGGTTTATTTGTATCAATCATATCTCAAAAGTTAACCTGGGCACACCCCTTTTTTATTCCATTTTTGCAGTTTGCATTTGATGATTGACAAATGAGGAAAGTTTGACAAAAATCTAGGTGCGGGTTCTATTTCGATGGAATGACCTTAAAGTGTCTTGTTCAATGACACAATGAATTTGTTACATAATGAGCTAAGTTTTGTATTCAAAGTATACAATAAGTAAACTCACTTTTTCACATCATCTTCATCATTGTAGTTCCAGCGAGACTGGTGGTAAGCAATACCAAACAACTACAAAGGAAATCATCGAGATGCAGTTTGAGATCAACAACTAATTTTTGTTCTTGATACTATGGCAAAAGACTGTTCATGTAAGTTTATCAGGATGGCCTCTTGTTTCTTTTACCTCATAGAAAGTGAAGTGTTAATTTCAACCCAAAGGGAAGGAAACAGCTCAGCTTGTTGCTTTTCAAGGCAGAAAGCTCAGCCAGTTCCCCTCTTGTGCAGTATGCTTTTTGTGCCTAACTACACAGTGATGCGGGTATCAAGCATGTCACATAATAAATATTGGCTGAACCCTCTACCTTGAGAAGCACAAGAGTCCAAGAACTAAAAATTAATTTCCCCGAGTCTGTTCAAGACAATTTGACCAACATCAAAGATAAACTTTTTTGGCCAAAAACAGGCCAAAATAAATGTTACAAAGGAAAATTTTTCTAACTAGGATCCACACTTTTTCTGAAGAACAATTTAGGAAAATTTGACCTAATTTCACTTTTAAATGGTTTGCTTTATTTGACCGATGCCCACTCTCTCCATAGTGATTATCTTATTTTGTACAAGAGATCTAAGGAAGGGTTAGCTGTTCATGAACTGGTTGAGGGTGAAAAGGACAGACAAGTCGCAAGTCAACAAGCACAGTAAGCTTCATCTGGCATGACCAACACAGTGACAAGTTTGTCGCATCTAGGGACAAACCTTGGTTAATTGCAGCTCAGCACTGGTACAGAAGTAAAGAGCAACAAAACAAGACACAAAAAAATACAACAAATGCCTTACCGGGGGCAGGTAACTAGTTCCAGTGAGAGACGCATACTGTTTGAACACATCATGGGGCCTGGGTCCGAGCATAACAAACACATCCATGATGCCACTTTCAGATACCCAGTGAGTGTCAATCTGTGGCGTGTCTTCACTTCCCTTGAAAAATGACATCAGTGAATTTAAAATTGACTGCAAAGAGGAAAGAAGAAAATATACAATGGTTGTTACTTTTAACAGCTGTACTTTATCTTTCAAATTTATTTTAGTTATTTAGTTAATTTATGACTAATAGACTGTTATTTTCAAAAACAAAAAATCCTAGAACATTTTGAGAAATATTATTGAGCTTAATAGTACTCAATTTAACAGTAAGTTACATTTAATGTTCAACTGAAGTGTAATAAATCACTTGAAGCTTTACAAATTTCAAAAGTTAATTGAACAAAAAAATTTTTGATTACAGCTACCAGTATTAACTGCAATCAATCATGTACTGAGTGGCAGTCATTTAAGTTAACAAAAAATTGCTGCTGGATGTGGAGAAAAAATCCACACTGTGAGATAATTATTTGAGAGCTGTAGCTCTTTGACGGAGCAGTTTTCAGAGCAAAGAAATAACCCACTGAATAACAATAAGCATTTTTTGTGTACAAAATCATGGTACTTTGTAGACAACACAGCACCCTGTAGACTGAACATTACTGAAATGATAGACTAAATCATTTTTAATTAGTATCCTGCCTATAATTTTATATGGATTGTTTTCTTGAAGTCTTACAAGACTAATGAAAACTGTTTGTAAAAACCAAAAATGGACTTTTAAAAGTTTTAAAATTTGTCAAGTCTTTTACACAAGTTAATATTTTAAGAAGATTTAAAGCTGATATTAAGTAAAAAACTTAATTAGAAATTAAAAATTAGTTTTCAATGGATAGACATTGCTAAAATTGAGGAATAGCAGTGAAAAAACTTTGTCAAAATCTTTTATGGTTCTTGAACTACTAAACATCATTTTAACATCTTCAACTGATGTCACAAATGGTTCTAACAAATTTGCATTAAAAAAATAATCTGCCAATCTAGGTAGATAGATTGTCAGTGCAAGTTTGGTTCGAATTCATCTAGAGTTTTTAGTCTGATAGAGAGATTCAAAAAATGCAAATTTGTCAGAACCACTCTAAATTCATCAGTTGAAAACATTGAAATGCTATTAATATCTAAAGAACCATGACAAGTTTTGACAAAATATTTTCACCACTTTGCTCATTTAGCAAGTCCTATTCACTGAAATAATAATAAAAGTTTTTCACTTCAATTGCACTTTTAAGAGGTCCCACTTTAATAGTTTCATGTAAAAACATCTTTATTAATGATACAAACACACAACACTGACAGCATAAATTTGGCAAAAATCTCGTGTTTTTAAGCTGTTTGTTTCTGGTTTTAAAAGAAATGTTTAAAAACAATTATTATTAGGTATTAAGCCTATTTTAAATTGATATCTAAATAATTTATTTTAATGAATTCTTTATAACTAAAGGTTAACAAAAATATTTAAACTTGCTTTTCATCTCCTCCCAATCTAAACTACCTTGGGAATGCTTGTCATTGCACAGATACATTGACAGTATATATATATTGAGATGTTGGCTTATTCAAAGTTCAGGAATTGTAAATTTAAGTAAATACACAACTTTTTAATCCAAAGTTTGTTAAAAGTTTCTTATAAATCAACATCAAGTACTTGATCTGTCAAAATCTTCTCAATAGTCTTATGTTAACACCAAATTATAATTAGTTCTTAAAAAAGAAATCACAACTATGCAGTATATGCTGAAAAAAGAACAACATTTGAAGATAACCAAACAATATTTAACATAGAGATAAATTGATAAAAAGAAAAAAAGAATACAATTTAAGCCATTTTTTGTCTTAACTAGCACATGTACAAGTATATTTCTTTTACAACACTAAAGAGCACACTGGTCAGTGTATATATACCTTAAGGTTACTATTTTTAGTGCCTACTAAATCTTGTCTAAGAAAGAACACTGAATGGCCACTAATTTTAGGATTTCTATCAAACATCTTGTCATAGGAAATTAAGAGGGAGGTGGAACTTAATTTTAGCGGGTACTTAAATATTCACAAATTTTTCAAAATTGCTTAAATTGCTAACACTAGTAGCTGCAAAAAATAGTATCTTTAAGGTAAACTGGCACAACAACCATTGAGCTTCTGTGATGGAGAACATTTTACAGATTGGGTTAAACCCATCCACCACCTCTCCTCATTGGGGTGGTCATCAAAGAATCATTTTTGCCCTTTTGCACCACCTTATCAAAAACCCATAAATGAGAGCTGCTATGATTATTTGATATACCCTTTGGCAGAAATGCAAAAAAACATTAGGACAAAATTCAAAAACAATATAATTTTGTTTAAGAAGTGCAACCCATCCCCAAAGTGACTCATTATGTAATTTCAAAAGTTCTGAGTCTATAAAACAAAGCTGTTATTAAAAAATTAATAGTTTTAACTTATTAATAATATTATATACCTTCTTTGCACTGCCTGAGTCAATGTCAATCCATGTCTCTGCAACGTTCATCCAAAACACTCCAACAGTTCTGGTCATACTGCAGACATATAAGTTACAGTCAGAATCTTAAAAAAAACATGATTACAAATTTATTTCACTGTATATATTACATTTACTCCATCAAAAACTGCAAAAAAACAAAGGCCTGCCAGATTGAAATATATTACAGCAAGCACTACAAGTTTCTAAAAACGTTTTAAGTTTTATGTCTTTTTAAAAATAACATATATAAGCCAGTTTGGAATTTCAGAAATACATGATTGTGCGAGTCGGGATAAAATGTAAAATTAATGAAACTTAAACAAAGGAATGCAGTGAAGTGGGATTGGAGTCATTAGTGTTCCTTTTTTTAAGTTTGATGAATATTTTGTTTTATCCTGATGTACGCTTGTGTTTCTGAAATTCCAAACTGGCTTATAAGAGTGCACACAACATTGAGACAACTAGACATCAATTTATTTTGATTTATTTAATACCTGTGTGCAACCATGTATGGTATGCTGCCATATAAGGCCATCCTTGAGTCCAGCTCATATTCAAACACGTCAAGGTTATACAGTCGGTACGGCTCTGAGCCACTGTGGCAATTTCAAGGAAATGATCAAATTAAATGCTGAACCATGAAACAGAGAATTCAAGTCACAAAAGATGGGAACAGTTAGTGAATGAGCAGGGGAGAAGAGATTTGACAGATGGAATGGAGTGGAATGGGGCAAGATGAAATGCAATAGAGAAAGTAGGGGAAAGATATTCGTTATAGAGAATGGAGTGGAATTGGGCAAGATGGGATGCAATAGAGCAAGTAGGGGAAAAGAGATTTGGAAGATGGAGGGCAAGATAGGTTGCACTGGGGCAAGCAGGGGAAAAGAGATTTGACAGATGGAATGGAACGGAATGGGGCAAAATTGGATGCAATAAAACAAGTAGGGAAAAAGGTACATTTGATAGATGGAATGGAGTGGAATGGAGCAAGATGGGATATAAAAAACAAGCATGCTATGAAAATCAAACCCTGATGGTTATTTACATACGTGGTATGTTTTAGGGACAGAGAATCAGCATGTTCTGGAATACCATAAACATTCTCAACACCAGGAAATGAAATATCCAGTCCAACTGAGCTAGGACCTAAAACACAAAAAAAACATATTGCAACTTAAACTTGTCAGTTTAACCGCAATTGAATTTCAAGAAACCAGAAACTTTTCTTACCTCTTGGTTTTGAGTCTGGATGAGTTCCAAAGTTCTCTTCCCATAGTCCTTCCTCTGCCTTGTTCTTTTCTTCTTTCTTGGCCTCTTCAGCTTTCTTTTCATCCTCTTCCTGAAATGCCAAGGGCTTGTGACTTTCAAGGTTTTTATCAATTCTCCCAACATCTCCCCATTGTACAATTAAAAATTACATTACACAGAAAATGTGTTTTATTTCTTAAGTACATAACACTCAGGTCACAAGATAAATGCCCATCATCACCCACTCACAAGATGAACATCTTTCTTTAACACAAGATAACTGTCTCTGGTCAGTAACAAGATGAATGTTACTCAGTTACAAGGTCACAGAGTGCATGCCTGTTCACCTGACACCAAATCACAAAGTCAAAGTACACGATAAAATGTTTATCTTTAGCTTAATAGTAACAAGATAAATATTAGTCAGTTCCAATATCACAAGATAAATTCCCTTTCACCATGAATTTCTGAATGCCACTTAGGCTCAAGGTGAATATCTGTCTTAAGTCAGTAATAAGATTTACGCCTCTTTGTCCCTTATTGCAAGGTGCATACCAGATTGTAGCCAGGGGGGTCCTGGGGTGTCTGTGACCCCCATTAATTTTGTGTATTAAGCCTTTTATAACAAAAAAACCTATAACTGATGGTGAAAACTCTAGCTGAAATAGCTGCCAAGAGGGCTGCGTTGAAGTTTTAGCAGCTTTTGGGCAGCTGCCTGGTGACCACCCTCACTTTGATGCAGTGTGACCCCCCCACCCAACCCCTCCTTTGAAAAATCCTGACATCCTGCAGCCTTAATGTCAAGCAAGTTTTTCTGTTCCCTGGACTAACAACCAGGAAAAGTAGTCACAAAGAGAAACCTATGTACAAAATTACCTTTTGCTTTTCTTCTTCAGTTTTCTCAGTGTCTGTGTTAGCCTCCGGGTTGTCGCCAGGGGGCTGGGGTTCAGCAGAGTCCTGCTGCTCTGACCTAACAAGATTTGTGAAAGATTTATACAGCCAGCTCCAGTAACTGCCACTTGAACTGTAAGAAAAAACAGCAAAAGCCAGCCCTAAATCCCCTTTGGGCTGAGTTGACAAATAATTGAAATTCTGCCCAAAGGGGGAGATATAACACAGACCTAGAGATTTTGAAGAATTTTCTGCTATATAAAACAGTGATTGCATGGTGTAAAGCAAAAATCATCAACTGCCACACAAATCAAAGTTATTAACCAATGGTTAGTAAAAGAGGTTCAGCAAGTTTAGTTGTATCTTTGGAACGTGATATATGACTGATTAGTTCTGAAATGAAACAAGACTTACAATATATGTGCTTGAACTATGAAACTTTGACTCTGTCTTGTGAATGAGTCATGTGATAAAAGAAATGCTTTTATTCCTATTAGAGGAAAATGGGTTTCTGCTTTAGCACAAGTCAACAACTACTGTTTTGGAGCATTCTGGTACAAAAGTTAAGCTTATCCTTTTCAGCCCTTAACACAACAAAAGTTAGATTTACTGTACCATCAGAAACCAGAGAGTCTGGATCTCTGTCGTCTAAGTTGCTTTGTTTTTGGTTTGCCTCACTTACAGTCTTAAAAAAGTTTATTTTTCAAAAGAATTACTATATTTTGTCATAACAAACTCTTTTCAAAATTGTATAGTTTTTTTGTATTAAACTACAGGGACCTATAGAAAGATATTAATCATGAATTCAGTTTTAGGCCCTCCTCAGATTTGTTAGATATATCTAAATATCAAGTTTTTTTGTGAACATAGATAATTTAAAAATTTGATTAAATAAAATAAAAGAATCAAATGATGTGTAGCTAAATTCTCCTAACTAGAACTTGCCTGGCTGGACCAGTTGACCTGGACCAACTAGAACCAGACATAACTCTTGGCTGAAAGGGTACGTATCAGTGAATAAAGACCTGAACTAAAAGTTTATCACATTAATTCAAACAGAAAAAACACTTACTCCTTTCTCCTATAGTGCTCAAAGTTCATGAGCCCTCTAGAATTCACAGAAACAGCAATTTCATTGTGCACCAAAAAATCAAGACGAAATGGTTGATAGGTAAGGACCACACTGTTGTTCTCAAACTTGAGATGAACACTGTTGTCGTCCTGCTTAACTTTTTCATAACTGTAGCAAAAGAAATATTAATTAAAATGGTATAACATAAATCAATTTTCACAAGTTGTTTAAAAACATGGCAAAAACCATTCTAAAAGTTGATGCAACTTTAACCCAAGGACTCATAGAAGTATCTCTAAAGAGAAGGAATGTATAATTGTAACTTCATGCAAGTACTCTATTATACTGCTTGTCAAACTTAAGGCAGTTATTCTTTTCCTTTGTTTCTTCAGGTGGTATTTTTCTGAATATGTCACAAAGATTAAAAAAAATACATTCGGTGGATGCTGCAACTGAAACAAATCATACTATAATAATTATACCCTTTCTGTATTAAATAAGGATCCAAAGAAGAACTAGGGAGGTCAATGGCAATGGGATGCAGAATGGTGCTAACTGCAAGCATGGTTATTATTAAACTGTTGATCTGATCGGCCAAACTTTAAATACACAACAACTTAATAAGTAAGCTGAAGCAATTCATAGGACAGTTTTTGAACATCGCACAAAACAGAGTGAACAATCTGACTAACAAATTCTGTAAGGATGTAAGAATAAAACTAGTTTACAGCACCTACAAAATCATCAACATGTTGAACTTGGTAAAAGACCCTGTCCCTAAGAAGCTCCAGTCGCATGTTGTATACAAATTTACATGCGCAAGCTGTAATGCTTGCTATGTCGAGGAAACCTGTCGACATTTTGGCACACATGTCTAGGAGCACTTTAGAGACAGGTCGTCTCACGTATTTAAACACCTTATACAATCAGAAGAATGCCGAGCAGCCTGTTCTAGTGAGTGCTTCGAAATAATAGACCGTGGAAATGGCTTTTCGATCAAATTAAAAGAAGCCATGCATATAAAATGGGTCAAACCTGCTCTAAGCCATCAAGTTATGCATGTTAATCTCTCCTTGGAGATTTAGTTAATATTACAACATTTTACATTGTCTTTAGGCTTTCTAGATTGTATCTAAATTCGTTCACCTAGGTAACAGCCACACTCTGAAAAAGAGGTGAGACGCCTCAAAACATGTTTTTTTTCTGAGCATTAAACCATGATGAAAGTGAAGAATGTTGTTGCATCCATCAAATTTCTGTTTTTAAATTTAAGAAAAGTTCTATGCTGGGAACACTGAAAATTAAAAGGTTTTCTCCACTTTCTTTTGGAGTTCTATGATTGGCTTAATTATAATAGCACAAAAGAAACAATGCTTTAAAATAGAGTTTCATTGCTATTTACTTAAAAGACTATATTGTATACTGGTGGATGTATTCTCGGTATGAAAACTTAAACATTCTGGTGTGGGAAATGTGAAGTGCCGCAGGACAATGGGAGTTTCCCTAGTTCTTACATGGACCTTTACTTAACTTTTGCCACATACTGAACTGGAACAACTAAAAGCTTATCAAAAATGACTCAGTCATGCTCTCCTGACATCGTAAACTTATATTACCTGTGCTTTGTCCAGTTTGCAAAAAATGCAAATATTCATCTAAAAAATATTTATCTAAAATTGATATTAAATCAAGAAAGAAACAGACTTATACTTACCTGACTCTAGGTGGATCTCTCACAAGAACATCTTGCACCTCGTACCGTGGTCTGATTGGTTTCAATTCATTTATCTTAAACCTTGCGATATTGTTTTCTAGAGTTGTTAACTTTAAATTCAGTAAAACATTTGTCTTTTTATTTAAAAGATTAACTTCTACTAAAGAATCAGAAAATATTAGAGAATCTTTCACAACTATATATGGTGAGTCTCCTGGTTGAATGGCTCTGTTACGCCTGTAGGAAAAGAGAGAAACAAGCAAATAAGCAAAAGCATTCAGATTGTAAAACAATAAAACTAAACAATTTAAAAATGAAGACTGAAATTTTTCCCTTCGGTAGCTAGTGGGTCGGCGCTAAATCCCCTCGTGCTGTGCTGAACGTAATACGCAGTAAATAAAGGCGCACGCATAGTAGAACGTTCGCCAAAGGACATTTTTTTAAACTTCTTATCAGTACACATGTTAGCTAAAGCTCGGGACGGCAAGCAGTCCAAAAGCTTTGGGTTTTTAAACCCTAAAAATACTAGGCTTTTGGTTTAACACCGGATTTCTTTTTACAACCCCTAAAAAGTACCAGACTGGCAATTTTAACCCCTAAAAAATACGACGGTCATACCTACCATCCCAATATAGGGAGTACCCCCACCCCCCCGCCGGAGGTTGAATCTGAACCTAATGACAGTTTTTAAAGTCTTACTATTGTAGTGTAGTGTACCTGCAAAAACTGCTCTGATCACACGTCTTGAAATTTCCTTTATCCACGGCATTGGTGAAGTAGTTCAGGGTTGAAAAAACAAGGATGGGTGCTAGGATGCTAAAAATGAATAATTAACTCATTGTAGTTAAAATGGTTATCCAGCTATCTTGGTAATTCAAACCAGAAACTTTTAAAATGTGCCCTCATCTAATTGGCCGAATAAACTATGCTAGCAATACTGTCAAATCACAAGAGACACGGTGTTAGAAAGTTTGTAAGAGTTGATTCGACCTCACACCACAATGATTGGTCATAAACAAAAGGTTGCTGGACAAATTTTTTCATGTTATCATTTTCTGCAAAAAAGTTTAAAAACACTTAAGAAAACACGTGCGTGCAAAACAGAGATAATATTTTTGGCACAGGGTTTGTTCAACTTGGATGTCTTGGATTTCATTTGATGAATTCTTATGCATTTTTCGAAAGCTTCCGAAGATAAAATTGAATACAAACGACAAAGTAAGAAATCTACAAAAGTAGCAAGCTTTTGAAATGCAAATTGACAAATAAGAATTCCAAAACTTACCAAGAAAATATATCGGTCGCCATTACGACGGCTTTTTGATGAGCTGGATAGTGCCCAGTTCCCTCTGACAAATAAATTTTCTGGTAGCATTCCCGGATGAAAGAGGCTGGCAACCGCGGCGGACTGAGTCGAGTGGGAAAATTCCCGTGAGGCTTTTCGGAAGGACAGTATCCAACTACCTGCAAAGTTTGACAATATACAGTGGGTTTAAATCCGTAAAACAAGCATATACTGTTGAAAAATGGTAAGTCTTATCATTACTTTTATCGTTTGCTGTTTTATATTTATTTAAACAGTCAATTTTGTGACTCATTTGTTGTGATACCCGAGATCCAATAAAGTTTTGCGCGCAATGTTTTAAGTCAAGGTAGAATTCCCGCTTTCTTCTCTGCTCATCGTTTTTGTTGACAAACGCTGCGTGCACCTTAACTTCTTAGAAGTTTGGTTTGGGTTTTCTGTGAAGGGAAAAGACGAACTTCTGTTTAACAAATAAACTTTAAGATTAATAGTGAACTAGTCTCAGCTGAAACTGTCTGCCCTTGTGTGAAAAATTGCCCCCGAACCAGCAACAGGAATTCAACACGTACTTGTCTTCTATTCAGCACAGTTGTATCACTGCAGATGTTGTCTGTTAGCTCGTAAGTTGATTGCCCGTTGCATCTGATGTATCAAGCATAATGGTTCAAACTAACCTTTTCCTTTATGTTTCCTTATTTCAGGGGAACGAAGCTTCACTTCCAGGAGACATGGTAACACATTGTAAGTTTCTTGTTGCGGTGAAAAACCCGTTTCATACATCAAACGCTCCGTTTAGTTTTTATTGAGAGTCTGTGTTGAGTAGTCGCAATTATTTATAGGTTCTTATTCAAATCGTGCAGTAGTTTTGTTTTACGCTGGTGTTGTTTATAAAACAGTTGATGCCGATGAGATTAGGAGGCTGGGAAAGCGATTTCGGAAACTGGATTTGGATAATTCTGGCTCGCTCTCCGTCGAAGAGTTCATGTCTCTACCAGAGCTGCAACAAAATCCGCTAGTTCAAAGAGTCATTGACCTGTTTGATCAGGATGGTAATGGCGAAGTGGATTTTAAAGGTTAGATTTAAGTTTATGATTTCGAATATAGATAGGTTTACTTTAGCCATCCATTGCAAGCTGTTTTGATCGTAGTTTTGCATTCGTGATTTGTGTGTTCGTAATGTTTCAAGTCGTAACTAAATCCAATATGTCACGTAAGCCAAGCTGATTTTTCATCGCCTAAATTTAACGACTTTTTGTCAAAGACAATGTAAAGTTTAAGCTTTTTGTCTTGTTGTTTCATATATATATATAATGTTGCGAAGTTTTGCCGTCTGCTTTCAAAAGAAAAGTTCTAAGCGTAGCAAATCTAAGTGATAAATGAACGGGCAGGCCGGAATCACCTGTCCTTCGCTAACTCGATGCATACCAGGCATGCGTTTGGCGGGAGAAAAGATCGAAAAATAACTAGAAACCAAGTTTTGATGTGAAAATCAAATATATAAAATTGTTTTTGAGAAACATAAACTATTAAGTTACGAGTTGTTTGAAAAGGTGATATTGATAATTTGTGAAAGTGTAACTTGATTGGCTTTGAGGGTGTTTTTTTATTGGCGTTGTCTCCCGCTATCCAATAACTTGTAGAAATCCAGCAAATAAATAACGGTTTGGGCTTTGGTCAAGGTCAGTGCTCATATAATTAAGAAATAGATTGCTAGTGAAGAAAACTACATTAAACTATACTTTAAATGAAAAACTGTCAAGCAATCAACTGCTTGTCCTTCCAAAAAATTGGTTTAAAAACTAAAAAAATACATTTTTGATCCATGTCAATTTTAATTTTTGTATTGAAAGTTAAGAATTATCAAGGCGTGTTTTATTCAGAGCTGCAGGATACTTTACTCCTCTTTAGCAGCAAGAACAACAATAAAGTTATTAAAATGAATAGAAACGCAAAATGATATGTGGTTTTTTTATGGGGGCACAGTGCTACTGTTTTAATTTAGAAAGCTAAATATATCAGGTCTTGACATTCTTATCTGACTTATCTAAAACTGGAGTTAAATTTAAATGTTCATAACCATGATAAAGTCTAAGCCAATAACACTGAATTAAAACAAGAGCAGTGGTAAATAAATATTGGTTTTCAGTTATGCTTTTAAGGAAAAGTCATTAATTTTCTGTCAGAAATAGTCAATAATTTATTTGCCAAGCTGACAGTGGCCCTCTTGGGAGAACAGATTTGAGATTGCTTTATTGTTCCTCAAGCCATTTGAAAATTAAACTGAAGCTTTACCCATATACTTGTTTTTTTGTTGCAGAGTTTATTGAAGGTGTATCACAGTTCAGTGTGAAAGGAGATAAAGAATCTAAGTTGAGATGTGAGTTTGTGTGGGATATTTGATAATAAATGGATAATAGATAATCTAGTATATACATAGATTCAATTATTATTCATAAAAAATTGAACCAGAATAGGTACATAAGTTTCAGAACAAAGGAAACAGTACTTCTTTGTTTATTAATTAAACATTTTAGTTGCACCTTTTTGTGGTAGTTTAGACCAGTTATTAATTTGTAAAACAGCTGCTCAATCACTTAATTTATTTCTCTTTTGTTGTACTGCTGGCTTTAGTGTTTAGTTTCTTTATGTTATGTTGTATTAATGTTTTTGATATTGCTGTCTTAAGAGTCTACAGACTTAACATCCCAAAGATTACCAGTGTGTAAAATGTGTTAAACATAATTTGTACCAGTGTAAAATAATTATCACACTGACAACACCAACAGCCATTGGCTAAGCAACCAGTGTTTTTCAGACAGTTTTTCTTCCAGATCTTATATAGAAAATTCTTGGCCCCCCTTTTAGACAGACTTCTGTATGATAATTACCTCATTAACATAAATCAAACTTCAACATATAGACAAAATGAGCCCAAAATTTCATAGAGTAATGCACAGTAAATAAGCATTGAAAGTTTTACTCGACACATATAAGAATACTTTGAGAGAAACAAGGCGTCCAATATTGTTAATAGTTACAAAGATCGTAAAACTGGGTTGGGTGGGAAGAGTTTCCTCAACTCCACACAATTACTGTAAACTTTTAAGAGTGACTTGAAAAATCCTTGAATTTTAAGTTTGCACCCCACTTAGTGTAATGTGTGCTGATAGAATTGTTTTAAGTTATTTTCTGTAGTTTTTCTGCTGCTTTAAGAAACATTAGTGTAAATGTGTCAAAAAAAAACATCCGGAAGTAAATTTGTACATTTATGTTAAAATTAGCTTTTTCTTAAGTTGTTTCTCCTATATACCGAGACCTTGAAAAATTTCAGTCCACCTTGCTCAAGTTACCTGGAAAAGTCCTGTTAACTAACTTGGATTTGAAATTTGTGTTTAGCATGTTTGTTCTTTTGGTTTTAAAGTTCTAAGCAGTGTTTAAAAGTGAAGTAAACCTTTCATTGTAACGAAAGAACTGTTCAATTGAATTTTCCTTAACCCATCTTTTTAGTTTTGAATTATCAAAGTCTATTTGTTCCAAAGTTGCCTTTAGGATATACGACATGGATAGTGATGGGTATATTTCCAATGGGGAGCTGTTCCAAGTGTTAAAGATGATGGTAGGAAGCAATCTCAAAGAAGCCCAGCTACAGCAAATAGTCGACAAGACAATTCTAAATGCTGATAAAGATGGTGATGGAAAAATCTCTTTTAGTGAATTTTGTGCAGTAAGTTATTATGTACATTATGTGTTTCAAGATTATTCAATAAGTTTAGAAATTAATCCCCAAATAACATGCTATGATTTGCTATAGTTTCATTTTATAATTAATAACAATTAGAATACATAAGTATAGAGGTCTCCCTAAGAATGTGTTTCCCACGATGAATTAATAATTATTGCAAGAGCGTGCAGTGGATATGAGATGGTAAATAGTCAAAGAGGTGCTTAGCACCGAGTTGGTTCTAAATTTTGTCATACCCAGCAAGCACGAATACAATACTTATTGTTTTTAAAACTTCTTGAGTTTTCTAAACTTATTGGTACTTGAAAACCACAGCTAAAATGTATTCAGAACTATATTTCAGCTTTGCAACACTGCATAGTTAGTCTCCATATATGGTCAATTTGGCATATGAGCTGATAACCGAGATTGGGTAAACCAATCAGAATGCTTGAAACACGATATCCAAGGTTTAAGATTTGATGATAAAGTATAGACATTTCCACTATGGATATGTTTTCTATGATTAATAAAGTATAGACTGAGGCCTCTCTATGGTTTTCGTTTCCCATGATTAATAAAGTATAGGCAAGTTTTAGCTGACATCATTGTTTACATTTTGCTTCATTAGCATACGACCTAAGTCTGAAAGAACAGAGATAAACAACAACTGACTTTAAAACTTGAAAATTCTTATCAAAATTATTAATGAGTGACCGAACTTTCGATTCTATAAGTGTAGTTTCAAAGAAGAAATTACCGCTTAAAAATGCAAAACAGCTGGAGGCAAGACGAATACATTCTTTACAAAGTTTCCAGTGTTTTTCCAGTGTTTTTACCTATGGATGTGTTTCCTACATTTGAAAGTAACAAAAAAGACATTTTAAGCAAGTCAAAATACATATCATATACGAGACACAGTAGATGATTTAATGTAGTTTTTTTGGGTGCAGGAAATATTAAAGTCAGAATGTTTGCATATACTCTAGAAGTATTTTGTTTTATAGGCACTTCATGTGCTGTTTGAAGTTCTAATATCAGTTTCTGTTATAGCTTTTGTGTTTCCTCTTTTGGTATTTTAAATGCAGTTATAAAGCTTATATGGTATGACTAATTTATACCTTGAAAACTTTTTTCTTCCTCAGGTTGTTGGCAATATGGATGTTCACAAGAAAATGGTAGTCGATGTTTAAATGCACAGATGAATGCTAGGCCCTGTATATTTTTCATTCTAGACTCTGTACGGCAAAGGAGATTTCTCAGCACCAGGAAAAAAGTTATTGCTGGAACACAAAATTTGATAGGTGAAGAAGCAAATATTATGTCTCCTGACCCTGCAAAGTTGCGAACTTGTCAAGGCTGCAAGTATTATTTACAAGGAGAAGCTGACAGATTACATTCAGAGAAATCAGAGATCACTTGAGATTCTATCGATGGATTTGAGTGTCTGTATACTTCAAGAGTTACTGACTTGACTTTGATTCCAAAAATATACATGTGTATCATACTTGAATATTCAATTATTTGTTATTATTTTTATCTTTGTGCCTCTCTGGCACAGATCAAAGAATTTGGTCTCCTTTTCTTTGTATATTTAGCCAACCAGCTGGTGAAACTTAGGTGGAGTTTTACCAATATTTATAGCTTACATAACAATTAAAGTACTTGCTGTAACTCAAAACTTGATCAATGATTTTCAGGAACTTGCATTTGCAAGATACTAGTAATCTGCTACTTTCAGGGCCAGTTGTCGACATTTTCTCAAGATCCAAGTTGGAATTACTAGTTTAGCAAAAAAAAAAAATCATCAAGACTTTGAAAATTATAAAATAATCAAGGTTGTTTCAAGCCATAAATATTGATATTAAAATTCAATTTCAGATAAATTTAGACTGATTTAAAAGGTTATTGATATGAGTTATGTATTGTGGAAAACAAGATTTGTCAGAATAAATTTTTCTAACCTGACTAGTATGGGCAGAAAGATTAAATTCAATTTAAAGTCTTGACTTTCATAATCAAGATTTCACATGAGGCACCAACTTCATAGTGAGTGTTAAACATCGATGTTTGGTCATCGTCAGGAACATGTAGCAATTCGACAGGTTTTTCTTATTTATTTGAATTATATGCCTACTTTGACCCCCCACCTCTTTCTCACACACACGCGCACACACAATCACTTTTTTTCTTAGGGAAATGTCGAAAATTGTACCTTGAGGCCAAGCTTTAACTAACAGTTTTTAAGTTTGTTCAAATTCTTGCAATCGTTACACTTGTAGCATTTATTCATGGTATTCATTTTATTGAGTCCAGTGTAGAAACTGTTTTAGAATCCTTGTATTGTTTAGAAATGTACAATAATCAGTAAGGTTTACGTGACTTGTTGCAAACTATGTGTAGGATAACTGTTGGCTTGTTTATGGGCGATAATTATTTGTTATTATAGAATAATAAACAATTAAACAAAAAACGTGTACCTTTGTATCGTAGTATTGTTTAACTAATAGTTCTTAGACATGAATACTGAAACAATGGCTAGTGCCCCCTTTTTGGCTATCGATACATTTGACTTTGAGCCGATTGAGGGGTATCTTTGAGAATTTTTTGTTAACTTATAATCATCCACATCGTTAACTAGTCGTTTTATATCCAAATATGCATAACTTCGCTATTGCACCGGCATCTTAGGAATAAGTTATTGAACAACCCAAACTGTTGTTGGACAGTGAGGAAGTTGGTAAAGATATTTCACTAAGAATATCGAATAAAATCAGCAAACCTGGTAGGGGACTAGTACAGCTCTGGGGACGGTTTGGCGAATTTACATCAAATTAACTTCAAAATTAGTTTTTAAACTTCCCCAAAAGTCATCAAATTCAAAAACTCATTAAAACTACCAATCTTCAAGAAAAAATAAAACTCGCAATTCATCCAAAAATTCTTAATACTCGAGCTGACTCTTCTTCATTCCGTCTGTGTTTTAAGCATAGGGATTTTGTAGATTCAAACCGTGGACGAAGATATCGGAAGTAACATGAGGAAAAGTGGCCACAAAGCGCGCTTTGGGTTTACTCCCGCCTTAAAGGAGGGGGGGGGGGAGGGGAGCTAGCGAGGGGTAGGTCTTTCGGTACAGAAAGTGTATACGAAAGTGTTTGTCTCCTGTTGCCATAAAACAGTTTGGAGTGATCATCTTTCCCTTGGACAGAAAACACTTATCCATCGATCATCGCAGGTTAGCCCCATTATATGACCTACTTAATCTAATAACAGGAACCATTTTTGAAAGAATTCCAGGCTGAAAATGAAGCAAAAATTCAAAAAAACACACTAACAACACTGACACCCGAGACTGAGAAATAACTTTATTTTGTTCGATTTAATGGCGAAAAATCATAGGTTCAATCAATTGATGTCTTAATCTTTATAGTTTTATGCACTTCCCCATTTGTGTTTAAGAAACAAAAATAGAGTACAATCTCTTTTTTATACGTACCAATACTGAGGTTTTCCAAGCTTCGTTGTTCTTATAAAAAAAGCGTGTGCGCCAAAAGTATATTTTAAGAACTTTTGAAGCTTAAATCTACCGTCGGCTTCGGCCTAAAAACAGCATGTTCTTATACAAAAAGAGTGTATTTATAGTATAACAGTCAGACTATGTCGGGCGGAGCTCTCATCTTGCACAGAAAGAAAGCAAAAGAGGGGCCACACGTTCCCTTTATCCGTTTAGCTGCTTGGAAACAACTACGCCGATTCAGTTATAGGTAAGAGTGGCATTTTGACTTGAAGTTCAGCTGAGATTTTGTCTTCCAATTGCACGTTTTCTCCTATACGACTAAGGTTGACTCGATGAACTGTTGAGAAAAGAAAAAAAGCAATAATTAATCAGTTTTGTACTTTTGATACACTACAGATCTGAATTTGCCAAGTAAAGGTTATTCCAGACAAAAAAAAAGAATAAGAACAGCTTAGATAAGGGTATAGAAGTCTTACTTTTTTCTTGAAACATTCTAGTTTTTTTTTATGAAATGCGATTGATTGATATAGAGAAAAGACCTTCTCGCATCTCTGCAATAACCAGCTATAAAATTCAAGGGCATTGTCAGTAATCGATTATTGAACCCCATTCAGACTCCCAGGGTTTAGTTCGCTGCTGAAAGTCCGGGAAAAGTTTTGCCGGCACCAAGGGAATCTGTGTCATAGTGTCAGCCATTTAGTCTCAACTGCGACCGTCGGCGCACGTGCTCTGGAAGGCGGGCTGTGTGCGCCCACAGTCTGTTTTCATCTGCGAGCCTGCGAGCCGGCTTTTCTGAAGCGACGAATTCGTGAGAATGGGTTGGCGAGCGAAGCGTGGCGTGAGAAGAACGGGGTTAGCCGGGTAGAGGGAAGGAGGTCAAGAGTCTTCCGTGCAAGGATCGGTTCAGATAAACACCCATGCAGTGGAAGCCGGGTCTACTCACGTCATCAATGTTAAAAACTGCCTTCTGGTTCTTGACTGTTGCAGAATCGATATGATTCTTAAACGCTTCTGTAAAAAGGAAAGAAAGAAACAACCAAAGCTAGCCATATCTCGATTTCACCTACAACTGGGTCAAAACAACCAGCTGATCACATTATAATTGAACTGGTATCAGTAGAGGGAAAATTTCTCTGCCTTTATTTAACTAACTTGGCCAAAGAGAAAGAAAATCCAATGTTGCTTAAATGTGAAACCATTCTTTTAGGCTTTTTCATGAATCGGTTTAAAAAGAATATTTTTTATTTCTAGATTTTGAGCTTCTTTTAATATTCCTGATAAACTGATTGACCTCAATACTACTATACATCCAGCCTGCGCATCGTATTACTGAGGGGGGGGGGGGGGAGGAGGGAGCGGAAGCCACGATGGCTGCGAATCGAAGGAGACTTATGCTTCACTAAACCGTTATCACTCGTTTCGCATCAACAACATCATTTCAGTTGTGATCATATGTGACAAATACTCAATTCAAAGCTATGCTTCACCAAATCAGCCTCACTCATTTTGCATCATCATAACTAAGTTCGACCATGAATGACAAATACTTTTTTCAAGATCTCAATGTAGTCATGACAAACTTGCTAGTCGTACTTACCAAACATACAGATTACTCGTACAACGATATGCACGAACATGTCGAAGGAAATTGTGCCTTTCTTGTTGTGGTATCGCAACCCAATTGAGCTGATCGCAGAATTGCTCAGTTGATACCCTGTGTTAAAATGTAACAATAAACGGTCGTAAATGGTTTCTATTGATTTTAAATAGTCCAAGATATGTTTGGGAGGGTGGAGACATTGCATAACCATAGGCCATAGCGATACATAAACAATTTTAAAATTGAAGAAAAGTTTCTGGCTTTTTTGAGGAAGAGGAACTGAGGAGCTCCCTAATGTCAACTCCCCCCCCCCCCCTCTTCTCGTTCCCCTGTAAAATTACTTCTTTCGAATGCACATAAATCTTACCCAGTCCTTTCAGTGCATCTCGTAACTCGTACGTGCTCATATCGCCGCTTCTGTCCCTGTCATACTGGTAGAAGTGTTTCTGAAACGCATAATATTGCAATTACTAATGGATATAATAATTCAACCAACTGTAACAGGAAGGAAGAGGCAAGCAAGAAGTTTCTAGTTAACATTGTGTAAGTTTTCCAAAATATTCTGGCTTGGACGCAATCGTGATAAGGTGGGGTCAAGTGGAGGGGGCAGACGGGAGGGTTCCGTGAACGCCCTGCGCCCCTTCCCTCGCTGACGCAGCAAACTAGGCTGACAAGTAAACAGTTTATTTAGAAAGAAGCACTGTTAGTAAAGCGTACGCAAATTGACGCTCTTGCAATTGCATGAGTCATGTGTCATGATCACAGTATGGACGAGAATGACAGGAACAGTGAGTTGCTTGCACAGTTCAGATCAAGATTACGAGAAGAACTAAAGCAATAAAGTAAAACATATACCCTCCACTTTCCAAGCAAAGTCCAAAGATGTCTGAATTCGCTGTATTTAAGGGCTCCAGAACGGTCTTTCTGTGTGATGCTAAGGAAGAATTTTGTTGTATAGGCAATAGAACTCGAGGTCCTCTTCGAGGATTGCCAACCGGGACCCGAACATTACGTTTAACCTCCTTAACCGAGACAACACGAAGTTCTAACCGTCTTGTTAAAAACGTTGCGAGAAAAGACATGCAGCATCACCTGTTCCTCAGTTATTTTAAGGCCCTGAGTGAAGCCGGTCCCGGGAATCGAACCCGGGACTCCCGCACGATAGACTGGCGCCTTACCAATTGGGCTAACCAGGCGGCGAGATTATTTATTGGGAGCAGTTACAAAGAACAGGACATATACATAAGACAAGAGAAGCTAAGAGACAGCGATTATAATAATACTACTAATAAAAACAATTTATTTGTTTAATGAGGGAAGCACATAACAGTAACATTGAAGAACTAATGGCGCTCAACAAATGAAAAGATCAAAGTTTGAAAATGAGCAGTCTATCTTTGCAACCGTCTGCCTATTTATGATTAAACTTCTATATATACACATACACACTGAACGAGGCATGGCTAAAATTTATATAGCGAGTTGATACTATGAGATAAATTCATGAAACCAGTTAAGTGTATGTTGTTGTAGCAGTCAGCTAAAAAAGGATACGTCGAACATTGAAATCATGCTCCTGGTAATGAACAAAAACAAAAAAAACAATAAGTTATAGAACCCTGTCTTTTTGACTAATCAATAAAAAGGAAGGAGACACCCTTCAGAACCTGCTCGTCCAGATACCGGTTAATTCTACCCCTGGGGTAATGAAAAATTCAAACAATCCTAATTTACAATGAAATGTTTGCTATATGTAAGAACTGCTCAGAATGATTTCAAACAATACAATTATGTTACTCACAAATTTCCCAGCCGAGTAAGTTAACGGCTCGTAAGAAACACGAGTACGGGTAAAGAACTTAATTAGCTCTAGGAAAGGTGGGCTAATCGATCGCTGAACAATCGGGCATAGGTCTCTAAGATTTAAACCTCGTTCCAAGGAGAAGACAGACTGGGAACGAGATTGATTAATTCTAAGTAGTTATCTCAAACCATGTCGAAATCGAATCAAAAGTTACTGAAAACGGTTTTTAAATAGTGTCAAGTAATAAGGAGCGGACTGGGATGCGCATACCAATTTTAACCACGCGAGCGATCTAAAAATAGACTGGTCTGTCAAAACGCCGTGACACAGGCCCATTATGGGAGTTGAACGCTCCTAGTTATGGGCTCCTGATTAAGGTCATTCCTCTGTTTTGCATTGCGCAGCTCTTCTGCGCATTTTCACAATATTTATGTTTGTACGGAAATTTCACACTAATGGCTCAATTTTGCCTACAATTCATGTATTCGCTGACCAGAATCAACTCCATTCATTTTGACACATATCGAGGCGTACTTAACCACACTCGCCCCAGGCCCCTCGCAGAAAATACCGTTTTGATGCCAATTTTTTCACTATTTTGCTGAATATCTAAAAACTGAAATCGGGGACCCTCCTTTTTCTTTTTTAATTTTGTAACAAATTCACTTTTCCCAACTGGTGCAAAAACTTGAACAACAACTATCGATAGAAAGTACAGAATTTGGGTCATTGAAATCCTTCTGGTGCGCAATTTTTAGCTATTTTCAACTAAGAATGAGGTAATTTTAACGCTGAATATTCATGTTGATTAATGACTAAAACTTGGTTTCATTTGTAAAAATTCATACATTAGTATTCCATATGTCGTTGGGCTTCCGATGGTTTAGAAAGCGTTGATAAATTTTGGATTTCTTTTATGCATGTACCACAATAAACACGCTTTACTCCCCTGATATTCATCCGGCCTGATGGTCTACATGGCTAGAGGGAAAGATCATTCCTTAACAACGAATTGCACATGCGCTAGCTTCACCCGGAATGAACTTATCGTTGCTATGACACGATAGTTCCTTACCTGCACGCATCCAAACTAAAGTTGTCCCCGTTCACTTCTACGAGGCGTAAAAAAGATAAATCAAGGTTATGTATAACTGTAGGCTACGAGGTGAAGTTATCTTTAAGTTGATACTCAACGAGGCGCAAAGCAACAAGTTGAGTATCAGGTTTAAGAAAACGACTAATCCAACTATTATAAATAATGAACGAAAGGCCGAGTATGTTCATCTGTATACAGATAACTGGGAACAAGATCTAAAAAGTCAGTAAGTTATATTTCGGCAACCTTCATGCCATCATCAGACTAATAATAATTACAGTGTTGGTAAAACATATATAGTAATTACAATAATATATGCAGAGTGAACAAAAAAAAACTAAAGCTTAATTAAACAAAGCGAGTTCGCGGCTAGCCTTCAGCCCGAGATTTAAAGAGGGCTTCTGGCGCTTAATATGGAAAGCTTCTTTATAGAGAAGAACATTCCAATTGTTGTCCTGGTCTAGAACAATGGTGTAGTTTCTAATTAAATTAGTGAAGTATGTTCTTTCGTCCTCTCTGTCCGAGCTTTTAAATGGTTTTTGTCATTATAAATAGCAGGAAAATTTGAAATAGATCTAATAAATTCTGAATTTTCACAGGTGCGTAGGTGTTCGGCCTTTCTTTCATTCTTCATTTGCTGAAACTGTCAGCTGGAAAAGGCTTCCAACTATTATACTACCTTTGAATTTAAATCGGTAAAAACGAGCGTCAAAAGAATCCGTCATTCTTTTGTTTGAAGATGCCGCCAGTTCTGCTGCTCGCTCAACAGCCAGCGAGTAGATTAGCCAGTTAGATTGCAAAATTCGTGAGATATGTTATCGTGGTGTGTCTCTACTAAATTTCATTGGTATTGGGATAGCAAGGGAAAACACGATGTCAAACCAATAAATACAGTCACGATTAGGGTAAAGACAACTTATATTTGATTTATTATAGTTCTCAATAACTCTGATTGATTGATAGCAAACCATTTTTTGACGCATGGTGTTGTCATTAAGAGACTATACCTCCCATGAAGAGAGTAAAAAGAATCAAACCCCTCACAGGACGATCGAGTTCAAGACCCTCCTATAGGCTCATTAAATTTTTAGTAAGAATAAGAGGTTTTGTACATCCTTCCAAGAGCGCGCGTTGGATATGAGATGATAAACTATAGCCAAAGAGATTTACCTCACATCTAAAAGCGCGTATGGAATAATTCTTGAGTTTTCCGGCTAAACCTGTCGACGCTTAAAAGGACAACTAAAATTCATTCAGAACCATATTTCAACCTTGCAACACCATACAACGGTCAGTTTCCATATATGGTCAATTCGGTATGGAGTTTCCGCTGCCCGAGATTTAGTGAACCAACCAGAACGCTAGAAACGTACTGACTAAAGATTGAAACTGTAATAATATCAAATATTCTGGCATAATTTTGAGTAGGAATATTACAGTCAAAAAGAATTAAAATGAGGCCCCAAATACCTTGTTTGCATTCTTTTGATAAGAATTCTTGAAGTTCATACTGATCAACTTCTTTATCCTAGAGTGAAAAATCGCCACATCGCAATCAGTATTTACAACTAGGAAACTTGCTTTTAACGGCTTCTCATTACAAAATATCTAAGTAAAAAAAACTTTTTTGTTCTAACAACAATGCAGTCAATATTGAAAGATGTGTAAGGAATACACAGTTGATAAAAATATTCAGTGTGTTTCTCACCTCGCCGGCAAGTTGATGGAAAGAACTCCAAAATTGTCTGTCTATTCTATCAGATTCTGTTCTTGTGAGTGGAACCTGCGAGATAAACTTGAGCATATGCATCTAAATCATTCTTAATATTTCTTATGCGACTTTATATCTTTATTCTAAATTTTGTGGTTAAAAATAGCAGAAATAAAGGACCTATATGCGAACATTTGTTTATACGCCATTTCTTAAACAAAACAAAGAGTTCATGTGAGCCGGCGTCAAAAGTCGCTCATGTTCAACCGACTTCGCTCCAAGGGTCCTCTTTCTTCCTCCATCGGGAAGGAAGAGGGGTGTACAACTTTTTATTTAGTTCGGTTAAACAGATCGCTACAAAAGATGGCTCAGTTTGTTAAAATAATGATCTATAAACATTCTGCGAAAACGCAAAATTTGAAATTTCCTAGAAAAGGTAAACCAAACAACGTGCTCATATCCAAAAATAAAATTGATTTCCCGAAGCGCAGACAAAGCTTTTATTAAGCCTGGTTCACACTTGTGAATAAGAACAAGAAACAGAAGAAAAAGAAAGATTTTGTGTGAATCTCCGTGAAACAAGCATGAGCATAAGCATGTCGTCGCCAGTCCACTATGCGCATGCGTATTTTTCATTTTCTTGTGCTTGTTTCACGTACGTGAACACCGCTTCCTTATGCTTGTGCTAGTGCTTATCTCGAAGTGTGAACAACCAGGCTAAGTTTTACCTTTGAGCTAAATCACTTACAGAGATTTCGAAAGCAAGAAGACGCAACAGTTACAGACCTTGTTGGCTGTCGGCTTAACGAGTTTTGTCTCTTGATCGACTTCGCTGCAAGAGATACAATTTCTATGTTAGGAGAAACGTAACAAGAAGACGTCCAAGCCGGATAATGGCAGTTGATATCATTTTCAGAATACGAACCACAGCAGACTCTTGGTGTAAAGTCCTACGATCAGTTGTGTCGAAAAACTGAAGACAAAACCACTGATTCAAGGCCAGTTTTCCTACTTTATAGTTGACATATCCTCTGTACATAATTCAGGTAATAATAATAATAATAATAATAATAATAATAATAATAATAATAATAATAATAATTAGCATATAGCACCTTACTATAGGTACATGCTCTAAGCGCTTAACAATAGTTTACAGTTGACTTTGGTATTGAGGGTCTTAGACAGTCCGCTCCACACGGCTCACAATTATTTTCCTAATAGTTGCCCTCAGTTAGTTGGTGCCTTAGTAGAAGAGACAGACCACAACACCGGGATCACCCTACTCTTTGCCGGCAAGTGTTGTGGGTTCTTTTAAGTCCCTCGATAGGAGACCGAGAGACTGGGCCTACGGTTTAACGTCCTTATCCGAGAAGACGCGAAGGTCTAGCCGTTTGCAGATGTTAGGGCAAAGGCAGCACCTTCTCCTCAGTTTTTTTAAGACCTTGAGTGAAGGTCCAGCACAGGGAATTGAACCTGGGCCTCCCGCACGAAAGACTGGTGCCTTACCAACAAGGCTAACTAGGCGGCGGTAATAGTTCCCAATTATTCCAGCTGGAGCGCGCGTTGGCTATGAGAAGATGGGTGGCCATCATCTCATATCCAACATGCGCAAATGGAATAATTTTTCAAGTTCTCTTTCGCTTTCTCAATCATGTCCTGTCTTTCAGTTACGCTAAGGATTGCTTGCGAATTCCCATTCTTGCTCTCGTTGCCTCTTCCCCCCCCCCCCACTTTAACCACCCTCCAGGGGTATATACTTTCTCTATTGTTATGGTAGGAGTACTCGTCGAATTTTTTTAGGAGTCAAAATTGGAAACTCGGCTATTTGGTATTTTTAGGGGTTTTCAGAGAAAAATCAAGGATATTTTAGAAACTGGTCGTATTATCTAACGAGTTTGTTTTTTCTGTAGTTTTCTCCTACCTTTTTCAAAATCGATGCTTTTTCAAAATTTTCTCGTTTGGTATTTTTAAGTTATTTTTTTTGCGTTGAAAAGTACTGTTACAGGCATGGTTTTCTCACGCTCTCGACTCGTAGGCGCGCGAAACCATGTTATCTTATAAATCTCTTTCTCACCCTTGATCACGTCCTTAATAACTAAGGGAAGAAGTCAAAACAATGGTATTTTTAAGGAACCCAATTTTGTCGGGGGAGGTGGTGGGTGGCGGCACATACCCCCCTTCCCCACCCCTCCACACTTTTTCAGAGCTCAATTTCTCAAAACCTGATTTAGGGGTATTGGTTTTTATTGTGTTATGGACTCCTCTCTCCATAACGAAGGCGTTGGTGCAAGCACTTTATCAATATCTATATTATCAAACTTGATATTTGCTCCTGAAATTCAGCTTTTTTGAAAAAGGTGGTGGGTGGCGGCACATAAAACCCCACCCCCCTAAATTGGGTTCCTTGGAAGTACCATTGTTTTGACCTTTTCCCTAACGATGATGAGAAAACACGAATGATTTATCACTAACTACCTTGTCTGGTGCGGTTTTTCGGAGAAGAGCCTGAGCAGAAAATCTGCCTCCTGTCCAGGTTTGAACGTTGAAGGTACCACAAGGTACTCTCCGGGGTGGAGTGAGCAGCGACATGTTATGTCGCGTAGTTTGGTAAAGGACTGGGTCATAAAAACTGCTTTGTTGTGTTCAAAGAACACCCTTCCAAACCGTTCTTTCGAAAATTCCGCTTCAGGGACCTTTGGGGAAAACGTTTTGCGCAAATATTTGTCATAACATGCAGCAATAACGGAATAAAGTAAACAAACAAAGACAAAGGTGAAACTTGAACATAAAACTATACATTTCAACTGACATCAAAAACAGCAACAAGAGATAAATAACGAAACTAACACGATAAATGGATGCAGGAAACATTTATAGCATGCGCAAATTTGATTATTTCAGTACATGCAACAGATGTTAATGGAATGTTAAAATAGATGTTAAAGTACGGTAAATGAAAATAGTTCATGTAATCCTTAGCGTACCTTAATATACGTCATCATGACGTCATGTCAGTATTTTTTTTCCGCATTCAACCTCGTAACCAAGCTCATTTGGGCGTGAATGGCCTGGATACGAGGTTGGTCCGCATTTTTGGGTACCGAATTGGCGACAGTTTTTATTGACTTAAAAGATTCGTTTTTTCCGAGTCAAAATGATTTTTCAGGGATGTTTATTTAAAAAAAAATTAGTTTTAGATAAGAAAACAAAAAGGGAAGGGTTATATGAGCCCTTTACGTTTTGATGAAATCAAGCAAACTCACATTTGCTCGAGGAAGATAAAAACGTACGAGCTAACTTATACCCTCTCCTTCCCCATTTCAGTTGTTTTCTAACTATTCTCAGCTCATTTCCAGTACCCAGACCTCTGAGGTTCAAGACACAAAAGTGCCAAATTTGATTGAACGTTCTTTTGTTTGGGTAGCTGGAACGAGCGTGGACTTTCTTGTTGATCAAATCGAAAGTTAAGTTTCATAGACAAAGAACAACAGCAAGAAACACCAAATTAAACTGAAAGAACTAAACTAAGACTAAATTATATCTCCGATTACCTTGTAAATTGCAAATCCAATTGGGGAACGTTCACTGACGTTTCTATTCCGTTTGCGTTCAATTCGCATGAGAGAGACAACAAAAGAACAAGGACTTTGCTCTTCGGATTCCGCATTAGGCTTGTTCAGCCGTACTCTATAAATGTGACAATAGAATTATTGCTGCTTTAGTACACGCGAGCTTCCAAAGAGGGAGTGGTTGCGGGATACGGCACATCTGCATCAGTTTCTAATAACTAGATATGTATAACATAAGTTAAGCTAGCTACATCGTTAAGAATTATATTAATAAGAACAGTGAGGCTCAAATCGCCCGAAAAATAAGAACAAATTAAAAACAATTTGAGGCTGAAATGAAAATTTTTGAAAAAAAAATTAAAAAAAGAAAAAATAGCAAAATGAGCGTAAAAAGAAAAAATAGCAAAAATGATGAG
This sequence comes from Hydrozoanthus tunicans, assembly GCA_026413305.1. Classification (NCBI taxonomy): domain Eukaryota; kingdom Metazoa; phylum Cnidaria; class Anthozoa; order Zoantharia; family Hydrozoanthidae; genus Hydrozoanthus; species Hydrozoanthus tunicans. Next base: position 8,420 of record JAOBAT010069647.1, on the reverse strand, counting down.
TGTGGCAAGCAGTCATCACACAGAGCATCGCATTAAATAAATTTTGTTACTTATTGTTTTAATACAAGTATACATACTCCAACTAGCTGTAACAACTACATGTACTGTCATCTACTGTAAGATAGATACACAAAGTTTTCATGTATTTTATGTATATTGCAGTTAAGAACAAAATAAGAACATTTTGAGCCTCAAATTGCTGAAAAAATAAGAACATTGAGCCTGTGCAAATTTTACTGGTTTTCTATTGTTTATTGGATGAGGGTCTTTGAGTCAGTGGAAATCGCGACTCTAGCTAGTAAGTAGTATTACGAGTTGAACGTGCTAACTATCGAGTGACTGTGCCGCCGATCGACATATATAACCTGGCATTAGCAATAAATTTACACTTGCAGTCCTTACAAACCGTTATAGGGAAAATTGGAAGCAAAAAACTGAAAACTGAAACCAAACTTATTTGTTACAATAGGATTGCACTACATACCTAAACTGTGGGTTTGTGTGAAAGGTATCAATAAAATTCCTACATCCCCCGGCAGTGACGCCTTTCTGCCAACTCCCCGTCTCCTTTCGCATTTCCCAGGATTTCTTTTCACTGCTTGTCGTACAGTCCGGACTCAACATGCAGATTTCCATTCTCGTGAAGTTAGAAACGAAATCTTTTAAGGACATCCTAAACAGAAGACGTCGAACATTAACTTCCATCAAAGTTTCGCGGCTCACGTATAGAAATGCGTATAAACAGCATTGTCACCCTTCCACAAAGAAATTATTTGGAACATGGTTGGTATTTGCTCACTGTTTTGACATACAAACGGTTAAAGTTGTTCCATTGCTCTTGTACCAAAGAAATTTGAGTGTGCCTTGATGGTAGAGTTTTGCCAATGTGTAAATAAATGTTCAAAGCAATGTTTTTGTGGCGGCGTTAACTGAAACAAGTTTCTACCAATTATTGCCTAAATATAAATTTGAAAAAAAGACAAAGCACAATTTTACTTAAAGCCTTCAAAGCTTAGGTACAACATAGTCGGCTGTGTCAATCAATCAAACACGACTCTCCACCCCAACAAGCGGGAAAAGTTCCCGCCAAAACTTAACCCAGTGTACGTGATGCGTTTGTACATGGCTTGTTTTTCTGCTTTGCAGCTTTGTATTAAATTATAATATACTGCTGGGCAAGAAACTTATAGTTTTTCTTCTTTTTTGGTTGAGCAATGAAAAAACAACAATAGTGAAAGTGATGTATTAATTTTGTTAATATCATGTATACTGTTTTCATACAAGAGGTTCAACCGACCTACGTACCAGAACTCGCCATCGTCATCAAAGGTCAGTTTTAACTGTTTTCTTTCCTGATTTGAAAGCATGTTCCACTCTCTAGATCTGTATGCAGAAATAACAAAAGGCTCGGACTTATAGTTTTGTTAAAAAGCCTAAAATTTTTAAAAAATTCTATTTCATAGTGCACAGTTCCGCTTTAACTTCAGTGTTTGCGGAGTTTGTTGAACTGGTTTTCTCTCGGCTCATGCCTATAACAAAAATATGAGTGTAATTGTATTAGGTATAACTACTTATCTATCCTGTTACTAAATTATTCAGTCATAACCAACCTTGTACATTAGTCGAATCATGTTTTTATATAAAATGACTATTTCAGGCTTCAAAAGACGGAAAGACAGTACTTAACGCGGCTCCGAGTTCGACGTTTCGACAGCATTCTGCCTTCACCTTCATCTTCAAGATAATGGCAGAATGCCGTCGAAACGTCGAGCTAGTCGCGTTGGTCTTTCTTTTGAATATTAAATCGAAAGCCTATATTTCCTTGACAAAGTTTAAAACAATTTTTTTTTCAGAGTTTGTGTAACTTGCCTATTTGTAGCAGATTCGATGAGTTTGTCTGAACAACAGGAAAAAATTTGATATAAAGTTTGCTTTCTTCAGTTGTACATAATCAAATACACAGCTATATCATGTAATCTTCTATTATATAAGGTTGTTAATTTAGCCCTTTTAAGGATATCGCTATATGATGGTGTGCTATCACAGTTTAAAACTGTTGGTAAAATGTTGTTGTTGTTGAAAGCATGGTATAAAAGTATTATATCACTATGGCGTGGTAAAATTACTTAGCACCCTGCTACAGTCGTGCCATAGCTAGGCCTACGTTGTCGGGAGATGAAGCGGAACTGATAGGAATATGGATTTTCGCACATTTTTGACCTCGGAATCTATGAATTTTAGACTAGCCAGACAAGGGAATATGAATATTTGCTTCTGGAATATGAATATTTGGAAAATTTTCCGAAATGGATACGAATATTTTGGTTTGAAATATTCCGGTTCATCCCCCGATAGGTTAGCCCTGAACTTAGAAAATTCGACTTCAGCAGCAGAGTTTGAAACCAACTCGACGAAGAGTCACTCATTGACCGGGTAGCACGACAGGCCGACCCGTGTCACACAACTTAAGCTGGAACAAGTCGAGGTTTATTTCAGACGCCGTGCTTACATCTCGTTCCAAAGGCAACGCTCGGAAGAAGTTCGACACCTAAAACAAGCAGCAAGGCGTTTGAAACAACGGAGGAAAAGCGCATGCGTGCTCATTTTCACCGCACACTTGCTTAACATACCTGTCGCTCCAGGCTCCTCTCCACTCGGCTTTGTCCCCGTGTGGGTTTCTCACTCTAACCAGCTCCATTTCTGGTCTCCCTCGCACGGATCGGAGGTTAACCTAAAGACATGCACAACAACAAATACATTTCAAAAGCGTTTTAAAACATCAAAGTGCTGCAACGGCTCTGGAGGCAAAAGAAGCCACGGGGGTGAAAAGACAGTGTTCCGTCTGCTCTCAATATCAAGTTTTCTAGTACGTGCTAAAACCAAAAAGGTTTCTTCAATCACTACTTCCATATCCGTTTCTTCATCCGTCACTAGTGTGAGTATCTTTTTTTGAGACAATGAAGAAAGGTATCGTGAATTAAGGCGCGGGTACACCTAAAGCGTGCTTATGGGCACTTCTGCTCATGCTTCGTACGATATCTCCGTACATGATTTGAATCTGCAGAATCGTATCGCTTACAACACAGATGGTATGAAGGGGAACCAGCTTGAATGTTTTAAGATTTTTCAGATGAATTTTGAGTTGTCTTTTTTCTCGATTTGATTGATGATTTGATGTAAAAACGCCAAACCGATTCTCAAACCAAAGCTGTACTAGTCCCTTGCCAGGAGGTACGGTCTGCTGATTTTACTCAATATTCTTCTTATTCGAATATCTTTTTCAACTTCCTCACTATCCAAAAAAAGTCTTGGTGTACTCCCGCCTTAAGAAGTACTAAATAAGCAAACAAACTCGCACCATTCAATTTTCGCATTTTAGTGACCGAGGGAGCCTGGCCTATAGGGAACACGTATCCTATTCCTCTCGCTCCTGCCCTGTTACACCTTGTAGCTAATATTGTAGATGAACAAGAATGAAGTAACAAAACAAATACCCTGGCTAGGCCGGTGATCGAGTAGGCGTGGCCTTTGATCAGCCCGTTCGGCAGCTGATTTTGATCCCTACCGTTAAACACTTGTGCTTCATTAGCCTGAAGGGAAAAACAAGCATTTTAAAAATACAAAACTTTATGTAGATGGTGTCATTTCTTACTTTTTGTGTAAACATAGTTATAAATTAACAACAGAAGATGTCTAATGCATTGGTAAAATTTACAACTTTATTAGTTAGTCGGAGAAAGCTCTTTGTTTTTATCGCTACTTTACATAATTTTTTCGAGAAATATGAGTATGAAATGTTATGAAAAACCTTTCAATGTTTTGATAGTTTTAAGACGTATGTCACTAAACCCTCTTTGCTAGTTTAAATCAACTGATACCTTTAGTTCATTACTATGTTTAGTTAGAATATTAATTAGAACTGATAGAAAATGAACAAGTAGCTACCGCTGACCTGCACATACCGAACGACAACAAATTTCTCATGAACAGATTTACGAGGCTTTGCAACGTCGGTCTCGGTGTTAATTTCTACAGCCACGTTTTCTCCATCAAACTACAGGCAACACGATTTTAGTAAAATAATCTAGTGATTTCGTTTTGTTTACCCGGCCAGGGGACAGTTTACTCACACAGAAATCAAGCTTTCCTGCTTAGGGATCCCTATAACAATCTATTTGCAGCTAGGGATCACGTAACCACAACAACAAAAACTATCCAGAAATGGAAAGAGCAAGTTGACATTAGTAAAATTGTCAAAATTTTAGCTGCATGCTTACTTCAATTACGTAAAACCTCGCAAGCAACAGGAAGTAGGATATTTTTAAAGATTTGTATGACTGGAGAACGAGTCTTGCTCGAGCTCATGCACCACTTTCGAATATAAAGTCACATACATTTGCTTAGAAACACTTTGATTTATATTCGCTGTCTTTTTAAGTATTTAAAACTGAGACTTGAAGCTATGCCTTCCTGCTTTTCCATTTCTGAGTGTTCATTAGAGCTAATCCAGTAAAAGTACATGTGGTCACGTGACCTCAGGCTGCAAAAAGCCTATCGACACACGACGAATCTGTTCAACTTGTGTATTTAAAACTTTTCTGTGCCAAATGACTCATTATCATCTTTCAAGTTAACTGTTTTGATTCAATTATTTTTCAAGCTAATTTTTATATTTGTGCGACTAAAGTGCAAAGGGGGTCAGCGTTGTAAAAGCAATAGGTAACAACGCTGGTGAATGCTAAAGGAGCAATCTCTCTAAGAAGGTGTAACAGCCACGGTTCCCCAGCTAAAACGAGTTCCATTTCTAGCAATTATTGAAACTGATACATGTGTTTTTACTTACTCGAAAGAAAAGCAAAAACAAATGGCTTTTGTTTTTACGGTGGTGAAGTATAAAAAAAAGACATTCCTAATTGAAGTTAACTAAGCGTTTATTGAAATGCGAGTTGTTTTCCAATTTGTATAGTTTTAAAGGCGATGCTGTAGGGTAGCTGATAGTTCAGTTAAACTGAATCGGGCACTAAGGACGCCCGGCTTCAGGGGCTGTGCATCAAATATGAGGAAGGGTGTGGATTGGTTGAAAATGGAAAGGTGATGGCTAAAAATAATAGGTTTTTTCTTCTAGATTTTTCTCGCATCTTAGTAATTTATTGCCTCCTTCAAACATCCTTCGGAGCACTATTATGAGAAAAAATACTTCGAGATCGAGAGGAAGCTTTAAAAAGGCTCTACCAGTGACCTGGTAGGGCTTTTTTGGTCCCCTCCCCCCCCCCCCCCCTCAAAAATTATTGCACAGCTCCTTCTACTCAACGACATATATATTATAAACAATGGTCAGCTTTAAATTTTAATTTATCATTAAATTTCTTACTCATTTGTAAGAAAATTTAAAACGAATGAAATAATTTTTTCTTTAGTATTAGAATTCACGACGTAAACCGAAAAGCTATATTCCATTCAGATCCAAAAGTTGAAATAAAAAAGCTGTTTCTGATAACCATTTGAGCAGGTCACCTCTTTTTTTTATCCATTTTTGAGTGACGCAATCGATTTTCGACATAGTGTATAAGGAACTGGGTATGAAACCATTATTGTAGATATAGGTCTTTGTTCGTCGTTTTCTTTTGTTTACTAGTCTTGAAGGTACGTGCATAAAATACAAAGGTTTTGAAATGCAAAAATCAACTAGTAGCCAGTCAAAACACTCTCACTAACACCTGAAGCAAAGAATATGCTTCCTCGCGGTTCCTTCAACCTACAACAAAATATCTTTGCACATTCTTTGTATTTCCCCCTTTGAAGATTGTTTACTTTCAAATAAACCATTTTGATGTTAACTATGGTATACGGGATGAAATAGGAAACTACCTACCTCGATACAACATCCCATAAGAGACGTTCGCGCATGCGCTGTAGAGATAATGTTAAAAAGGTCGGAGGGAGGATTGTCAAGCTTGACGCACTCGATGACTCCTCCTGTGAAATCCTGCAAGGCTTCACTAATACGGCCGAGATTCAACGCCTCGTACGAGCCCCAGAGCCTGTTGAGAAAGTCATGGTATTACTGACTTTTCTTCTTCAACTCTGAGGGGGAAGCGAATGGTCAAACCGAGACTGTCCGGCGAGATCCCGAGACGGCATTTTTAAAATCCGAGCCCGATACTTTGGATGACAATAAATTATCTGAGACCGAGACACCAAACAATTCTCAAGCAACATAAATTATCTGAGACCCAGACACCAAATAATTCTCAAGCAACAAAGATTCGAGCTTTGTCGAAAATGCCGAGAATTCGAATGTGAGCCATTTGTGACAAAGCTACGGTGGTCCATAAGAGACACGGCTGCATCACAAAAACAAAGCCCATTCGCACCTTTAATACTCACCTTCTTCGTTTAAAAAACCGTGTACACAGTTTAGAAATCCAGTGTCTCGATTTCTACACAGCAACTACTTTTCTACGGAGAAACTCGGTTTCTACGGACCAGCTACTTTTCTAAGGAGAAACTAGATTTATGTGGCGCAGCTAATTTTCTACGGAGAAACTTTATTTCCACGGAGCAGCTACTGTAATTTTCTACGGAGAAGTTTTTCACATTAATTTTGTGGTTTGAACGCACTTTGTTATCGGTGCAGCTGTGTCCCTTATGGGTCACTGTAGGAAGACCGAGACTGCGAAACGGAGAAAAAGAGTGAGTAATACAAGACCTCGAGACATGAAAAAAAAAGATGATGAGATTAAGAGAACTCGCATGCGCAGTAACTTGCAGAAACTTTCCTTTTTCACGAAACCATCCGCTACCCTCCTTTTACAAACGGTGTAAAAATATTGAGCATATAAAATTTTGGTAATTTCTCCGTTTCTAATCATTTCTCTTTTCTCACTCTTGAGAACAATGGCTTTATAACGTGCACTGATGCAACGATGCACAATGAGTCCGTTATGCTAATGCAAAAATCTTTGTAGGCATTGAAAAAGAAATACTAAAATCTTTCAGAGCTAGAGCAGGTCACTCATTTCGGTCATAGCAGATGAAAAAACCTAAAGTCAATCATATACATGAAGTGAAAAAACAGGTCTAGGCCTGGTAAGAATTGGGACTGTCAACCGTGAGGCCCTGGGTTCAGCCACGAGTAAAAAAAATGTGAAAACACACAGAAGTACAGTTTGCCGGCCAATTTGAAGACCTGTTTAGCCTAGTTGGTCAGAGGCCAAGGTTCGATTCCCGGTGCTGGACCTTCACTCAGGGTCTTAGAATAACTGAGGAGAAGGTGCTGCCTTTGCTCTAACATCTGCAAACGGTTAGACCTTTGGGTCTTCTCGGATAAGGACGTTAAACCGTAGGTCTTGAGTGGCAGACCTTGAAGGGGACCTCGAGTCCTATTGCTAGCCTGCGTCGCAGACTACCTAACCCTTCGGTATAATTAATCTGCGTATTAGTGCACAATAAGCCGTTTGAGTCGAAAGGATATATTTAGTCGCTTTTCATTGGCTCATTTTAAAAATGGTTTCATACACGCTTCGTGATGGGAATGACAAGTAAAAACTATATACTAAGCATTGTGAGAATTAAGAATCACTAAGCGTGTATGAAAGCATGTACTAAATGAGCCAATGAAAAACAGCTATATATATCCTTGCGAATCAAATGGCTTATTGTGCATTAATACGCGGACTGACTATATACCGGAGGTTCCTCCAGTCAAAATATTATAAGATAAATAAAACAAAACAAAACAAGTTGCTCAAGCGCTAACGCTCCTATAAATTAATGACTGCCTATCAAACCTGGTTAGGACTGGAAACGAGTGGGTGTAAGTGATGTCATAAAGGCCCCATTGGTAAACAAAGCTAAGTTTGTACAGCACTTGTTCCCAGTCCTACCTGGGTTTGACAGCCTTTTTTGAAAGCAATCTATAAATTCTTATTTTCTTTGAACTTTTTAAAAATACTTTAACTTTATATAACATCGACCCTTACTTTGCGTAGGCCTTTTCCAATAGAGCACTCCAGAACTCGTTTGGTTCGACGGACCTTGTAAAGTACAACCGGTTGTTATAGGTAGGGAGAAAATCGTCGATGATCACCTCCCTCCATTCCCCAAAATACCAAAAATTAAACCTAAACATCCCGCAATAGCTGCTCGGCTCAAAGCTCTGACCCTGTGGGCAAACTTGGTAGAAAAGATCTTTGAACTCGGCCAGGTCCGCCAGGGCAGAAACAAACCAACAGTTGCTTACTCTTCCTTGTGCTACATCGAAACGGTCGACGCCTCCTGCGAAAAACTTTGGGTTTCTCACAATTTCCTGCATGGAAACGATTGAGAGGACAAGCCATACTATCAACAAAATTGCTGACGAGAAAGAGGATGCTGGTTTAAATTACTGGATATAGAAGTAAAAGAATGAAGGACTGACT
>JAOBAT010069636.1:0-22238 GCA_026413305.1 Hydrozoanthus tunicans | reverse complement strand
GGACCGATATAACTACGTCACAGAACAGCGTTAACGGCGCCGATTCATAGACGGTTAACATATGCGTAGTCTAGAGGATTGTAGATTGTGTTGCGCTGTATGTTGATTGAATATGTCTTTCTGATCCTAATTTACAACTTTTAGATCCAAAGGAGACCCACATGAGTTCAAATCTTTTACAACCCTCAACGACATAATGAAGCACCGTTTGCTAAGCCGAAGGATGCTGGGCTACTGGTTAGCAATAGCCGCAACACTAGCAACGGCCATAAAGAGTGGTATCAATAGAAAAACCAGAACTTAATGAGTGTTTTAATAGCAAGTTTAAAGTCCCTATCAAGCTTATTTTTTCAACTTCCAGATGAAAAGTAGAACCCTTTAACAATAATAACTTCCGAAAATAAAACCTTTTCTCGCCGTCCCTGTTACATTTTTTAGACTTGAATCGTGCAATAATGACATAGCAGGAAGCATATGACGTAGCAGAGACAATCTTTTTTATCTCAAAAAATTCAATTCTCACTACAATAGTCACATTGTTATAACTTTAATCAATAATTAATCCCCTTGAACTTGTTTGAAATAAAAATTCTACGACATTTTTAACCGAAATGAAATTTTTCAAACAAAAACCACCTAACTCGCTGCTACTACGTCACAGGTTACCAGCCCCCTGCCTGCTCGGTCAAAATTTACATTCCAATCTTTTTTTATTAAAAAGCATACTTAGACGTGGAAATTTTCTTTGGTTATTCGAATTTCGAGTTCAGAGATAACAGTTTTAGTCCAAAAAATGAAAAAATTAAGTTTGATAGGGACTTTAATGTATCGTAGCTAGGTCTTATGTCAAACCTGGAGGCCCGTTGGGTCGGTGCTTTCGGCAGCACTGTTAATTGGATGAAATCTTTGAAATCTACACTGACAAGACAAGAATATACTTGTTCCATACAGAAGCCGGGTGACCAATTCGTGTACCTGACTCGACTGGACCAAGTCGGGTAACGCAACTGTCTGGCCTGGGTTCCAGCTCTCGACTCTTGCCAAAAATGGTCACAGGCCGAGTTTGACTTTAGAAACGTCATACCACAAACATATAACAAAACAAATAGAAGCAACGGCAATAGATATAACGTACAGAAGTATTAATCAGTTTTTCTTGCTATCAGCATCACCTATAACATGTGAGAGTAATAATAAGAGTCACTAGACACGATCTCACGAAACAATAAAACCAGTATCATATTTAGACCTAACCTCAAAGATCAATTGTAAAGTTAAATGGTAGTTTTGAAAAGGATAAACCTCTTTTTACTAGCACATTCAAATCCTGACACTGAATGCAGGGAACAATTACCAAAAAGTGTATTCCTAGTATTGAATAATAAACTACTCAACCTGTTACTATTTCAAAAAAAAAATGGTTGGCTTCATCTTGATTCTATAGATAAGGGATTATGGTGACTGGGAATATGGTTAAGGGTTATGGTCACTCATTTGCATGGTTCGTGGAACCTGTTTAAGGAAAGACTGAATTCCCATTGATGATTAACAGAACTTGTAGTCATTTTTCTTCTGTTACTTGGCCAGAAACATAGGACACCCACAACATGACAGCACAATGAGTTCATCAAGTATCTCAAACGATACTAATTTCACCAAAGAGTATTGTCCTTCAGTGAACTATGTGTGACTATGATGCAACATAAAGATTCGAGTGAGCCGGACTTATCATTGGAAACTGGGTATAATCCAAGTTTCGCCGAACTAAAGCATCAACAATGAACCCCATAAATTTCACCGAGGTCCGACATTTTTTCCTTTCCTTTGTGTGAATTTATGGGGTTCTATGTTGATGCTGTAGACCAGCGAAACTCGGATTATACCCCGTTTTCAGTGGCAAAGTCTTACTCGAACAACAAGAATCAAAAACGTTTCGATCTTGTTGAAATCATCAGCAACCGATCTCTTTGCTTTTAAACTGGAAACTACTGATACGATCACGTGATTGTGCTGACAAAATACTCTTGCTGATTAGGGCATGTTTGGCAAAATGTGAGTTAATATTATTAACATTAAAACAACAAGCCTTACTTTTTTATTCTTATTCCTGTTTGCATAAGCTTTAGTTGTCAGTCAATAGTTAGAACCATCTCAAGGTTACATCTTCACAAGATAAACGCAAGTGTTATGGCACAGAATAAAAATGACCAGATTTACAGAGAGCGTAGTAACCATATGCATAGAAAGCCAACAACTGAGCAAAGTGAGTTCTCCACGGAAAAATACGAAAACAATGTCAGTTAACACCCAATAAAGAGAAGGGAACCGTTTGCACGTTTGCAATTGCATTATCCTAACGCCATGTTCAAAGATTTCCTTTTTTTTAAATTGTATACAATTCCCACCGTGCCATCGGAGGTCCAAGATGTACCACCTTTGCATGACGATCACATATGTACCCCTTTAAAAACCGGGCCACGTTAACCCCTTTCTTAGGTCAACTTCTCTCCGATCCAAATCTTTTTTTGAACCTAAGGGACCAAGTGTTTAAATCTAAACAGACAAAAGACAAGATAGGGAGGACAACTAACCATAGATTGCTGATGTCCATCACAAAACATATAGATTTGAGTGAGGCCTTAAAAATTACTGGGCCAGCTGAGAGTTAGGTCGTGGAATGTTTCTCTTTCCTTTGTGTGGGTTTATGGGGTTCACTGTTGATGCTGTAGATTAGCAAAACTTGGGTTATACCCCGTTCCAGTCGTAAGGCCTCGTTCGAATTTATATATGTTGTATTTACGCATGTGCCAATTTTGAAGGTTTTCAGTATTTTATGGCTATTTCTATAGGCTCGGGCCGAGCTGTACTGACCTTAAGTTCCATGACCAAACTCCCAACTGGCCCCGTAGTTCAGTTGGTAGGTCGTGGGTTAGAATCCCACCGAAGTCAGAGGCTTTCTCCCTTTCCTTTGTATGGGTTTATTGGGCTATTTGTTGTCTTGATGCTGTAGATCGGCCAAACTTGGATTAAACCCCGTCCCAACGCGTCTTTTTACAAGAAAATGACAGCGATATCTAACCAACTTGACCCGGTTGTACGAAGCCTGGATAAGCTATCCGCTGGATAAAAGCTATCAGTAGTCAAAAACAAATCGAAGATTGTTTGACTCTTTGTTGATTTCTCTAACTCTGGTTGTTGAGTGAGTCGAAGAATCCTAAAGTAATGGTTTAAATGATGTCAAGTAACTTTCATTATAGTTTTACTGCATAAAATAGAAAGCACTTATCCGGCGGATAGCTTATCCAGGCTTCATGCAACCGGGCCCTGGTGGTTAAAAAGATGTTTTAAAGGGAACTGAACCCTGAAATCAACTTTTGTCAAACAAAACCCTTAACTGAGAGTCAAAACGATATTTTAAGAAATCTCTCTCGCGCTGACTTTCCGAGAAACACGTTACTTGCCGCATTATATATATACCGGCGGCTCAGAAATATTGGTTAAGTGGAGAGAGAGTGAGGCTTGATGTCAGACATGAGTAAGATTGGCTCGAATTAAAAAAATTCACTATTGGTGTGAGATATCGCGCACACAACGCAAGTTGTCACCTTCACTCTTGACTGCGTCACTGAAATCGCTTTAAAAGGTTAGATAAAATGATAAAGGCTAAGATATAAGTTTTTTAAACTTGATTTTTAGTCGAAAACGTTTGAGAATTTAAAAAACTTATTTTTGCATCGCTTCACCCTGGTTTTACTTATAATACTAAGTAACTATCTGTCAGATACTGTATGTCGTGAGATCGTATTCTTGCCGAGAGGCACTTGGAGCAGGGGCGCACTGGTTTTGCAAAGAGACATAGTACATGTTGTTGGCTAAAACTGGCCACTGTTGTGACGTATTTATTTATCGAAACATAAAGTCACGCCACGCTTAACAACTTATAAACAAGAGCGTGGCGTGACATGAAATTAACTAAATATGAAATTGTTTCTTCGGAAAAGGTGGGAAGAAATAATTGCCTTTCCGAAAGAAACAGGACACTGGCCGGTGAGCGGGGAGGAGTGGGACTTTTAAAGTTTCACTTGTTTCCTACACGATGGTGTATCAGAGGAAAGGAGGGCGCGAATCTCTGGGCAGCGACTTAAATACCCCCTAGCTGTCACGTGCCACCTAGTGCTCAGCTTGCACGGCCAGTGCCGGGTTACGAGTTTAGTCGGTTGTAGCGATGCAAAAACACCATCATGCTTTGTGGCATAATGTTTCCTATTTTAGCCTTTATCAATTTTATCTACTTTTGACTGTGTAAGCAAGCTTATGACAACAAAACTCGCTCGCTCCCCATAACCTACGTCACACGTTACCTTCGTTTACCGCTGACAAGTTGACAAGCGCCCACGCTCAATGACCCCAAACGACCCGAAACACGCACACACAAAACAGAATTTCGCGGAAAATCAGCGCGACACAAGAAAAAAACTTTTAGATATGTTCTCAATACCTTGAAGGGTTTAGTTTAAAAATGTTGATTTTACAGTTCAGTTCCCCTTTAAGGCGATGGTACACCTAAAGCGTGCTTTATGGCCACTTTTCCTCGTGTTTCGTACGATACCTCCGTCCATGATTTGAATCTGCAGAATTGTATCTCTTATAACACAGATGGTATGAAGGGAAATCAGCTTGAATGTTTTAAGATTTTTCGGATGAATTTTGAGTTGTATTTTTTTTTCTTGAGGATTGGTATTTCTAAAGGGAATTTGGAGTTTGGTGATTTTTTCGGAAGTTTAAAAATTAATTTTAAAGTTAATATTTGATGTAAAAACGCCAAACCGTTCTCAAACCAAAGCTGTACTAGTCTCTTTCCAAGAGCAACGGTTTGTTGTTTACTCAATTTTCTTCTTATCCAAATATTTTTTTCAACTTCCTCACTATCCAACAATTTTTTGGTCTACTCCCGCCTAGGAGGAGGATGGGTTACATTTTGATTGATAGTGAGGGAGTTGAAATAAGTACTTGTTGAATGAGAAGAATATTTTGAATTCAATCACCAAACCGTCTCTAGCTCCTACCAGGTGCATGTACAGCTTTAGCTTGAGAACGGTTTGGCGGTTTTCTATTAGATATTAATTCTAAAATTATAATTAATAATTAAAAGTATTATTAATTAAAAATTAAGATTTTTAATATAATTTTTTAGATTTTTTTTTTGTTTTTTTTTCTTAAAGTGAAAGACATAAAAACTTCTCTAAAACCCCCAAAATCTAGTTTCTTTTTAAGACTACAAATCTTCCTCCCTAAATTCTAAAACTTAAAACTCATCCAAATATTCTAAAATATCGAGGTGCTTTCTTTTCATCCTTTCGGTGCTTGTATGATAGGGTTTTCTAAATTTCAAACTATAGGGAAGGAGATTTCGTCAATAACATCATCAAAAGTCGCCAAAAAGCGGCTTGGCTTGTAACTCCCCTCGGATAATACGTTTTTTTTTTTCAAAACAAGTATATTCTAAAGTGATAGATTCAAAGAGACTCTTAAAAACCTTGTTCTCTTAACAATAATAACAACTTTATTTGCTTCCTAGTTTTAAGAACTGCATAGTAGCAAAAATTAAAGAGAATTACTTTGGAAATCTAGAACCCTTAAATAGTTGAAATGCTAGAGTGCCAGAGAGTCATGCGCCAGAGTACTGAATTCAAATTTAAAACATTACAAAACAAAAAAACTGTATATCATGTGTAATGTTATAGATCTTTTATGCAAAAGCTTCAAGTCAAGATACCAGTCAAAATTAATTTACCTTCGCTTGCAATTTATTTTTCCGAACGCGCCAGTGTGAGTAACAGTGCAAAAAACAGCGACGCACTATGTCTTGAAAAAACGTGCTGTGTTAAATGAAAACGTTAACGGCTCTTCATACTCACATTATTTCATTTTAAAAGGGACAATATTCATTGACAGCTTCTTCCCTTCTTTCATTAACATGTTTTGTTTCATTTCTATAACAAGTACCCGAATGGTGCCTAATGGTCGAACAGTTTAACTACCATTACATTAAAACATGGTTCTCGCTGTGTCGAAGAAATTTAATCTAGCTTTCCTGGACTGCAAAAATTAAAGTGCCAACAAATATCACAACAAAATACAATTAATTGAATCAATTAGTGTTAGCAAAACCTTTGACTGATTTTGAATAGTCAAAAAGTTGTAAAATGATGTTTTTGGCTACGACAAAAGCAACGCAATGGAAGATTTCACGCATGAGAAAGATTGATTGTTTTGAAGGATAACATATTAGATAAGATTTTGAGCACTTTGGTGTACAAATCGTAGAAAACAAAAATAAATCTTTGATCTTGGGCGCTCTTGTAAGTAAAGCGTGTATTAAGTAGAAATGGCCAAGGGTCGCTTCTTTTCTGCCGTTAAGCCTCCGATTACTTCAGCAACGCGAATCCACTGCGTCGGCCCGCCGTTACTTCCCAAAGGGGTAAAAAGATTTGCGTTTGTTGTGAGTAAGTTAGTAATTCTCTTGGATTTAACAACAAATCAAGATAGACATATACCTGAGCTAGCTAAATTGCCTGATTTGAAAGTAGAAACGATCGAACATCGTGAAGCTGAAACTTTATAGATTATACGTTTATAGATTGCACGGGTAACGTTTTTGTATAAAAGGTAGTAGAAAGTAAACTGCCAAAATTAATCCAAGCGTTGGTATCAAGTTCCAAAGTAGAACTCTTAAAATTAAACATTTTCGTCAAGCGTTCTTAAATGTTGATAAGCAGTTATTTTAAAATTTGGAAGATGTCTCAAGAGTTTTTTTGGTATGCCAGTTTTCAGAAACGTTTCTGTTTTCTAAAGCACAAGCTCCAAGAAGACGTTGATCAACCAAATGATCCGGAGATACTCTACAGTTTCTAACTCTTAGAAGACGAAATAATTCTATTCTGAATCTCCGTTTTCTGATACCGTAAATGATTGGGTTCCACGTTGCTCCCAGTTGATAAATACAGAATGCAACACTCCAAAGTTTTTGTATAACATCGTTGGTTGGAAGTATGATGCGCCCTGCACCAAAAACAAGAAGCGGTAAATAGCTTATAAGAAAGGCTCCGATGATAACTAAAATGTCGTTGGAAGCTCTGGTATCTAGCTTACGTTTACGATTTCGCTTTGCCTGGTTCCTCTCGTGGCTATGGTTATTCATTTCTTTTGATTGTTTCTTTACAACATTATTGATTTCGAGTTGTTGCTTAGTAATTATGCAAAATGGAATTAAAAAGAAAACTACCGATGTGAAAGCTAAAAAAGTTCCGCCTTGGAATTGAAATTTTCGCTCACACCTGTAAATGTTATCATTATAAACTATTTGCCCCCATCCATAAAATGGACTTGAGGAAAAAAACATTGGAAGAACCCATATCAAGGCCAATGCAATCAGTTTCTTTACTGTTATTTTTTCATCAAAAGTTAAGGGCTTTGTGATAGCGCAGTAACAATCCCAAGTCACTGCACAGAGGTGTAAAACTGTGGAAAAGCCGAAACATTGAGACAAAACAACAGTTGCTTGGCACCAAGCTAGCCCAAAGATCCACTGTCCGAGGCTAGTGCTGATAGCATAGAAGAGTATGACAAGAATTTGAAGCAGCAAGTCCGACATCGACAAACTGGCTAACAGGAGGAACCTCATAGTATGAAATCGCTTGCATTTGGTCACCACAACAATCACTAAAACATTCCCAATGACTGCGATAGAAAAGATTGTGGAATAATAAGCCGCGAGGACGGAATTACTCCAAGACATTACTTGGAACCCTGTAAACATAACAAAAAACACTTAAGAAGCTCACAGAATACTTTAACCTTTGGAAAGTTGACGAGTTTGTGCTAAAGCTGAGTTACCTTGTCTTCGCGGATTGTGGAACAACGTTTCTGTGAAAACCTTGACTCCAAAAGCAGAGTTTTATACCTGCATTACTTCTTGTTCGGAGTTTATATGAAACTTTGTTAAAGGCTGATCAGCTTCAAACACAACTATTATTTGAGGTAGCTGTTCTAACTTAAAACCTTTTTGGCACCTAAAACCTTTGGCTGACGTACAAAGGTAAAATTGTGTGTATGAACATATATGTAAGCTTGTTCACCGGAAAACTTCGGGTGGACATCAGTTGAGACAAAGAGTAAAACTTAAAAAAGTAGGATAATTACGCTTTGCTGAGTGCGTGCTACCGAAAGTTTTTCGATGCTCTCAGCAGATCGGATGCCAGCTATTAGAGACAGCTCAAGCTGTTTTTGTTTTCTTAAGCAAAATGAAGATTTGAAATCACAATCATGCGAAAAGCGGAAATGAGAGTGAAGGTTAAAAAGATAAGCATAGTTAAAAGGTTCAGCCTTATAATTTTAGGGTCAAACAATCTGTTTCATTCACTTACCTTTATTTTGATAGTAAAGACTGAAACAGCATTGGAAAGTATAAAACACGTCCGTACCAGCAAAAGAAAATCACTCTAACCATAATGGTTAATCTAGGAAGCTTTCATAAAAACCAAAAAGAAGCCTGTAGGTTTTGTGTCAAAAGATACGCCCTCGATAAGTTAAAGGGTGTGATGAAAAAAATTAAACATACCGCTGGGATGCTTCCACAACCATTATTCATTGCTATTTAGGAGAGAAGGCTTTTAGTAAATAGGCTGAAACTTACCGAACTTAATTGTACCGCGATTTTTCGTCTGCGCGGGTAGTATAGCCACTCCTTTTTAATTATTGTGTCTTTCTTACTTCTCATTTTAACAGAAGCTACAGAACTGGGGCTCTAAACTATATGGATAATTCTATAGATGTTTTCTAGCTTTACAATTTAAATATGCTTTCTTACTTTGACGCTATTTCAAATCATAGGATGTATCTGTTCATGTTTTTACAAGAACACCTTTCAGTTCTGCAAAGGTGATTTGCATTGGTAAATTCTGTAAACAAATGTCATACAAAAACGTAAATAGCATTATTTTAACTCAGTTGCTCTTAGAAGGGTTTATCGTGCACTAATGAAACTAAAAGGCGTTCAGTCTTGATCTTTGAAATCGAATTAATATTGAACTCACTGATGAACCAATGTAGTTGTAGCTTGTAAAGGGTTACGTTTATCTTTCGTCTATGGCGTTGTACTGAGTTGTTTGTAGGCCACACCAGAGGAGTTACTGTTCCCAAGCTGGAATTCAAATGCATGAAAAATGGTCAAAAGAAGAGAGTTTAGGACTCAGTTGGGTTAAGCTTTAAGACCACTTTGCTCGTGTATTTCTTTTTTGCAATCTGCTAACTGATTGGCTTGGAATTTTGTGGTTAAAATGTTTATATTGTTGAAAGTTCTAATCAGTGTTTAATAAGCAAAGCAAACCTTTCATTGTAAAGATATCATTGTTTGAGTTTTTCCTTAACCTAGTTAAAAGTAATCGGCTCTCAAACAACCGGACTCTAGGTATTTCTCTATGAACTGACAGAGAGCTGCATGTTTTTTATAAGATATGCAAAAGACTTTTATCTAAAAGGTCAATACGACGCAGACGAACCTATCCGCGCTTTATGGTGATTTGATAAGGCATTTAAAGTCGGAAGTGAAATAATCTGTTGGCGTATGATTCTTTTCTAGAATGGTAGCACTTTTTTATTGAAATGACTTTAATTTCCTGACTTTTTCTCAAGAGTTCAGTATACAGCTAATTTCAGAAATACAATCCTAGATTTCCGATCTTTTAAGTGCTTAATAGTAATTCTCGTAGACTAATTTGAACCAAAGCTCCAGACTTTTTTAAATAGGATGATGCAGAAAAATTCAACACGGAACCTCCCTTTTCTGATACTCTTGGATCCCACGTTGCTCCTAACAATAAATGTCAGGTCAGACAGTTCTGCTACTGGTACACTGTAAGCTCCCAGTACAGCCTTCATAAAAGCAGTTGATCAAACACAACACCACCAGCAAAAACCAAAAGCA
Organism: Hydrozoanthus tunicans; assembly: GCA_026413305.1. Lineage (NCBI taxonomy): Eukaryota > Metazoa > Cnidaria > Anthozoa > Zoantharia > Hydrozoanthidae > Hydrozoanthus > Hydrozoanthus tunicans. Next base: position 12,253 of record JAOBAT010069636.1, on the reverse strand, counting down.
ACTTCAAGTCACTGCATACTGTTGTAAAACCGACGTTTTCTGTAACTTCTTGTCTTCCTGTCCTCTTCACGAGCTTTCGGCAGTCCTGCTCTTTTCAGGTGAATCAAGAAAATACAGAAAATCGCTAGAACATGAGAAAATCCTCAATGGCCCATTTCAAGGCTTTATCAAATTTTTAGAAAAAATGAGACAAAATGACAGTTGCTTGGAACCAATAACACGCCAGTCAACAGATCTATTCTCTAAGTTTCGTCATTGCTAAAGGCGTAGAAGAGTAAAACGAGAATTCGGAGCAGCTAATCTGAAATTGACGAACTGGATGTTAGATTGAACCACGAAGTATGAAATCTATACTTTGTCACCACAACAACCAAGAAAATATTTCCAATGACCCCGATGAAAAAGGTTGTGGAATGATTAACCGCAAGGACTTGTTTACGCCACTGAGACATTGCCGTTGATCTCTGTAATAACAAAAGAAAAGAAATATAAAAGGAAGACGTCAAGACCATCAACCTTTTTCAGATTCACATTTTTTTCCGGAAGAGGTCAACCGCCAGTGTCAGCTTAACCATGGAGATATTATTTATCTCTTCGGTTAGTTGCTAAAGAACATTATTACCTGTCTCCAACTGTGGACTGTTGATACATTATTTACTGCAAACCTAGACTTAAAGTGTTAGATTTAAATCTACAGCAATCCCCTTTTTGCTATATCAAGGTTGGGAAGCTAGAAATAAAACTCCTATTTAGTATAAACTTTATCGATCGGAATACGTTCCAAAAACTACTCCCCGTGGCTCGAAGAGAACCGTGCTTTTAGTTCGATGATAACTGATGATAACATAACATTCCCAAACGGCAGGGTTATAAAGCATTGCTTGTAAACTATGTAATGTCGTTTTGGGCATAACACTCGACCGCCGTTCGCTTTTATAGTCCTATTATAAACTAAAAAACACGGGTGTATCAATCAGAACACCCTCCTCGACACTCTATTCGTGGCTGAATGTTCGGCGATCTTACTCTTGATCTCAGGGTAAAGCTTAATTCCAGTATTTGAACCTTTACCCAATTCTCTTCACCAGAACCATAAGAAACATGGTCCGATTCTGAAAGTTATTTTTTTGCTATCGTCGACAAATTTATCAAGTTGAGGCCGCTTTTTGTTTTTCCTTCGAAAGGAGCATACAGTGCGGGTTTGTTTCTTTTGGAACTTTTTTGTTTTATTCAAGTAAACGATTGAAGAAGACGCGGTACACGAAGAAAAAATCCAGCTTTTATGAACATTATCTATTCAAAGTTCTTAGAGTTGTTTTCAGAAGGATTTAATTTGAATACTTTTCACGATGCCTGTGAACAATTTGCAATGACATTTTAAAAAGTTTTCAAATTAATTTATTGCTTATATCAAACGCAAACATACAAAATCCAAAACATTTAAAAGTGATTTTGTTCTGTAAAATAAAAATAACTAGACATTATAAAAAAAGCTTAATGAAATTTATAAATTCTATTTTATCTAAGATACAACCGGCGCTACTTATCTTAAATATATTGTATCAAAAATAGTTATCTAACTTATCGAGTTGACAGATGCATTTAACTAGTGAAAGGTCAAGTCTAATGACCGTAAAGCGTCAGTCTAAACATTTTTTCCTGGTGCTAACAAAAATATTTCGTTCTTAGCTTTCATAAGTGTTTTTGTGGAACGTGGACTCCACGATGCACCTGCCGAGCTGTTGTTTCTCCCTTTTACCGCACGCTCTTCGGTGCCTTCTAAACACACAAAATAAATTGTTCGTTCTTCATGTGATTCCCATGGAAGGTTTTAACTTAAAAGCTTATAAATCTAAAAACAATATCAAACCGCGCTTATCACAGTAAGGTTTTTTTCTAAAGTTATGTTTTTGCTGCAGCACACTGTGCCGTTTTAAAAACCGCAGCATGTCCAAGAAATGTCCAAGCGAGTTTGATAAACCAAGTCTATAATGCAGAGTAGTTTCTAACGAAGCTAAATGTATCATTTGAAATTACTGCACAATATGAAAAAGCTTGACTCCTACGTTTCTAGACCTCAAGCGTTTTATTTTTAGTATAAATTCCTCATAGCCGAGAGATAGTAAGTCATAAAACATTTCTAAAATACGATTTCTTTTTTCAGGTTACAAAAGCAATGCTTCCTTTTCTCATTATCCAAATTGGGGGTAAGTGCTCCAATTTAAAATATTTAAATCGTCAGCCAAAGCCATCAACCATAGGGTTAGTTCGTGTGGGCCGATTCCAACTATTCCGGATTAAGGACTTAGTAAAATTTTGAAATTTCTTCAAGACTGTCAGGGCGATAAAATATCTATTTCAAGTTTAACGTTCAAAAGCGTTGAAGAAGAAGTTATTGATTCACAAGTTGAAAGCTCAGAAAAAAAATATGAGTCACTGACGGGAATCGAACCCGCAACCCTGTGATTACCGGTCTGATGCTCTACCCACTGTGGGAGGGCCGAGTCACTAGTTGAGTACTATCGGACATATCGAGCGAGCAGTTTGCGAGACGTATGTCAATCGGGAATAGAGAAGAACTTAACCAGTGACTGGCTCCCATGTGAATCTCTTTAGCTCAGTTGGTAGAGCATCTGACCGGTAAACAGTGGGTTGCTGGTTCGATTCCCGTCAGAGACTTATATTTTTTTCTGAGCTTTCAACTTGTGAATCAATAATTTCTTCTTCAACTATATTTGCAAGATTCAGACTACCGTTCAGAAGAGTTGTAACACCGACAAATGTTTTATTCGTGATTCGCAGGTAAAAACAGCCACTCGAATTGGACAAAGTTTTCATTCCATGCATTTTTATTCCGGAACAGACTCAAACGAGCATTCCCTTTATAGTGTGACAGCTTTCTACTCTATAACATTCTGAATCTTCTTCTTATCTGAATCTTCTATATTATTCAGAAGAATTGCCTTCCTAGATTTCACAAATTATAATTATTATATACAATTTATAAGCATTTTTTAGGCCCGTGAAAACTCTACCAACGCTTAGATCCGGATAGAAGTAACTCCCGTTCGTTTATACTGATTGCCTTCGCTACTATTTGAACTAATGGAGTGATTTAAAAGCGTTATTGTTTCTTTCGCTTAATTAATTCCAGAAACCGACAAACAAACTTAACAATCTTCTGAAAAAATTGAAATCAGCAACAGAGTTATAATTTCTACTAACAGCCTTTACTTCGATGATTGGTTTAGTTGTTTACTCAGCTGTGTACGGAGCAAGCAGCAACGATCTTACAGGTATGCATTCAGTTCGCACTTTAATTTAGTGTTGAGATGTTTTATAATACATATAAAAGATTGCTTGATTCTCATTGGGTCAGAGCAGTGCCGCGTTTTGTAAACACAATGCAAAAAAAGTATATTCGGTGCAAATATAGTTAATAGTCCATTACCGAATTACGCTTCATTACTCAAAACTTATATAAAACAAGGATAGTCTTAAAGGCCGATTCGACCGATTCAATTATCGATGAAGTCTTATATAACAAATCGTCGATCCATTTACATGGCACGGCTGCACAGTTACCCTGTATAGTCTGCAACTTAAGTGACTTTGGGTGTTCATTTACACATGCATACATTAGTCCTAAAACGTCTGATTTAGCAAAGTTTCGCCCGCACATTATGTATAGTACTGTCAAACGAGGCAGATTTTTAAGGAACAATTTCCAAAACCAAAATCAAAACGAGAGATAAACAGGTGCATTCATTATCATGGTAACTAAAAGATAAAGACGCATGTGTGTGGTGGTCAACTGTCTTTTCATTTCATTCAAAACCCTTAGAACTTGATCTTCTATATCTAAGTCTAAGGTTTTATTTTTGCAGAATTGGACAATCATAAATCACTAGATATCTCTGAAATATTCTTATGTTTCATATAAATGATTTAGTTAGAAGGATGATGGTTTCTCTTTCCTCATGACAATTTACAGAAATAGGTTAGGTTTGGGACTCTGCCTTTTCAAGTCAACCAACTAACTCATCCTTGAAGAATATATATTTGAGCTCACGCCCATTGCACTTTCAATTTGGGGTAAACATAAAGTGAGTGGGGGTGTGGAATGTTTAGTTAGGGTAGAAATGGACACAAAAAGCGTACCTTTAATTATACTAACATTGTTCAAACTAACTAGATTAGAACGCATGACGGTTTTGAAATCTACCAAAGGCCAGGGTCAAGGGAAATCTTCAGCCTGCGAGTTCCCTCCCCCGTAGCAGCTCACTTCGCTATCCAACTCGTTCTCGAGGCTTCACCAATTGCTTCCCAACACTTCAGGAGAGCCGACTCGCTGGCTAGACGGCATAAAGAGCCAATACCCAAAAAAAACAACAACCGACAATCAGAATTTTGCAATAGTATTTATTATGACTCAAGAAGCAAAATTCAATTAAGGACAGTTCATAAAGAAACGTGTTACACTCAGAAATAGGAAGTCCAAATAGAACATGACTTCGTTTCTTTAATTTTTAAGTTTCTTATTTGAACAACACAATACGCATTATTTTTCCATTGCGACGACTTTGCATATTAGTTTGTTCATATGTAATATCTCACAACAGTATTTTTCTTTAAGCAGAAAAACCTATTTAAAACATTCTATGGACAACAGCATCAGTTAAGCAAATATATTGAGAATGTGTGACACCCCTTAAATTTTTTTTTGAAACTATGCAACTTACATATTAAAAACGTTCAAAACGTTTTCAGATTTTAGTAGCTCCAAGCAAGTTATTGTGGTGTCGCTCCCTGGTGAGGATAACTCGGCGTACTATAGCGAGCTGAAATACATCGCAGCCTACTTCAACGAGCTGGACAAAGCAACTTTTGGAAGAGACCATCTCTTTATCATTCACGATAGCTCAGGACGAAAATATCTTGAAAGACACACCTTCAAGCACGCAAAGTTTATCGAAGTGGCAACCTACCTGGATCCATGGACAAGAGATTTCCCTCCTACTTTGCCCAAGTTGCAAGTCAAACTGATTTATCAACCTAGATATCTGGAGGCATCCAAAGCTCTTCGCGATGAATTGAGCTACCAAAACTTTGCTTACCAACTTCAAATACCGCAGCAGCCGTATTGCGATATTGTCTTAGAAGGAAGTAACATTGTGGAGAATGGTGAGGACAAAGCTATCATTACAGAGCGAGTGTTTGACGACAATCCACATTTGACAAAGGAAGAGATTCGGCAGACCTTAGAACAAGCTATTAAAAGGAAAATTGTTTTCATTCAAGATCCCTTGGACACAACGGGGCACTCGGATGGCATTGTTTCGTTAGTGGACAAGGATGTTGTTCTGCTTGGCCATTACGAAGACCACGATCCATCATACTATAACAATGTGGAAAGGTCCATCAAGCAGGCATTCCCAGATGTACAAGTAGTCCCTCTGCCCAGCTATGACGTAAAGAAGACCAGTCAGGGATTTGAATCGTCTGAAGGGTCGTATGCTAACTCTTTGGTGACTTACAACGCTGTGTATTTGCCGTTTTTTACTAAAGAGGAACATAACCAAAGGGCGTTGGAAGTGTTCCAAAGACATACGGACAAGGAAGTCATACCGGTTCGTTCAGCTGGAAATCTTGGTGTACTTGGTGGCAGCATTCGTTGTCTGTCCTGGCAGATCGATGGTGACCATCCAATCGCACACAAATTGTTCCAATACATCGAGGGACAAGGTGAAAGTCGTTGATTTAAAGGAGATCGAACTCGTAGATAGCCAACTAAAGAACTCCTTTCGAGTAATAATCAACGCGTTTATGGTAACTCACGGGATTCTGCATTAACAAAACACTATTTAAAACTGATTGTGCAACTAAGAATGGTTTTGTAATCAGTTGCTGGTGCCAAGTAGAAAATAAAAGACTTTAAACCATGTCTGAATGCTTTTAGTTGCAACGAAACAGAAAATCGAAAAACCAAATGAATAAAAAGGGTATAAATAAAGGGAGAAAAGGTAAAGCAAACAAAACAACTGAACACAACTGAATTGAATCAAGACGTAACTTTGCATGCCCGAAAACTATGTTTGCTTATTAGCAGCAGATTTTGAAATGAAAACTCAAGTTTTTCTAAACTTAAACCTGCTCAGCTAGGAGAAAGATGCTTTTTTTTAAGGAGAAATGTTTCTGTCAGCATTCGGTCGTTTCCTTTAGCTCTTGAAAAAACCTTACTTTAAAGAACAGTTTTTTCTGCATCAAAAAAGGTCCTCTATTAGTTCGTTTTCATTCAGAGTATGCTAGAAATAGCAACATGAAGCCAACAAAAAACATCTAGTTAAAGCAAAAATTTCGATTGAACTGTTCAAAATGAGAAAAGCAATGCTAATTGAGTTAGTCCATCTTGCCCTTAAGCTAAACGTTGCTGACTTTTCTTCCTCAATTAAGAGCCTCCGGTGTAGATAGTTTTATTCTGTTTTATACTTAGTGACTGCTTCATCAATGATGCTGGTAAGACAACGTTACGACGCCGTTTTAAGGGTCGATTCTTCGCACTAAAGTTACAGACTGTCTTAAGAGCCTCTCTAAACGTGTCGTTTCTAAAAGCGTGAAGGAGAGGATTAAAACAAGAGTTGAGGATCAAACAATACATGGGGGTAATAACCGGAATAAGATTTACGATTAGATTGTTTTCCGTGACCGTTTTAGGAGTCTCGATTGCACCCAGCGACATCATGATACCGTAGATCAAAATCGGAAGGAAGAAAAACACCATGTTGGTCACTACAAGCAAAGCAATTCTCTTTGCTACCAAAGCCTCTCTGCGCACTCCCATTAGCTGGCTGGATTTCTTTACAACGACATAGATATGGATATATAAAGGAACACTAAACAAATACAAAATAGAAGCAGTAAGACAAAGAAAGACAGAAAAGCGAAACAGTCCTGGTGTTGTGGAACTAGCTGCAATTGGTATGCATAAAGGGTTGTAATTGAAGAAATTATGAATTAGTGCGCATGTCAGTACACTTCCATTAAATGTCCAGCACAAGAATAGGCCACAAATTGCTTGTTGAAGTGTTACGCGGTACAAAGGGTTTGTGGCATAAGCAACTGCTCGATGTCGTTCAAATGTCATCATAGCTGATGTGACTGCCACGCCTGTTTGTCCAAGTAACCAGGCACAACCAGTAATAGGGCACAGTTTTTTTTGTACAGCGAGAAAACCATCCGTTGAAAACAAAAGGTAAACAGAAGCTACTAGAATCGCATAGACGCAGTTCAAAAAATCGCAAAGAGCCATGCTGCAAGTGAACAGCATAGAAACGTTTTTACGCAGTTTCGGTGTCGTAAGAACATTGACAACTACAACGGCATTCAGTGCGAGACCGCTGACGCCAATGACCAATTGCATAGTGAATAGATTTCTAGCAAGAGTACCTGATAAGCAGGGGTTGAAAGCTTTCTGTGTTGTGAGAGACTTAAAGCATCGCTCGGTGTCGTTACATTTTGCATAGACAAAATCTTCTTGTGCTAAAAGCAAGGTATAGTTGGTGTAAACATGCTTTGTACATTCACAACTACGGGACGGGCACATTGTGCAATCGCCTTTTTTTATTTCTTGAAGGGTCTGGCACGCCGCCATCTTATGAGTAGAATAATCTCTCACCAAGGAACAACCGGTGCAGTCAGCGTTCCAGGATCCACCGATGATCTCCACTAAGCTATTTAGTTGAAGAATCCTATCGTCAAATTTCCAATCGCTAACTCCCCTGACGTTAAGAATTTTCAATTGTGGAAGAATTTTGCGTATGTTCCCGTCCCAACGTCTTAATGGGTTCCTTTCAAGATTTCTATAAGAAAACAAATTCAATTGTTATGGACTGATTGATTCGAATCCGATTGCATTAAAGCTCATTTTACACAAGTAATTTCTCTTTGACCAGTTTGTCTGACACGGAAAAATTGTTCGTGTTTATAAAAAGAGGTGGACAAATTTTCCTTGTCAAAGCATGTCAGCTTTTCCTTGACAAGGAAAAACCGTCAAGTGTAATATTTATTACGCAGTGGCCGAGTTGTTAGCATGTTCGACTCGTAATCCTAGGGTCGCGAGTTCGAGCCCAGGTCAGACCACTTCATGTGTTGTGTCCTTGAACAAGACACTTTATCTGACTTTGTTCCAGTCGACTCAGCTGTACAAACGAGTACCAGTTCTTCTGGGAGCTAACCTGCGATAGATTAGTGTCATGTCCAGGGGGATTCAAAGACTCTCATCTGCTTAACACTACAGAAACCGGCGATAAGCGCCGACCCTATGGCTATTGGCTTAGCTTAGCTGGTATTTGCTCGTGTAGTTGACTAGGAGTATGTGACAAGGATATGATGTCCAGGCACAACTGAAACTTTTCAAGGAAAACTTCTTGAACATTTCCACGAGCATCGTAATTGTACTTGTCGAAGAAAAACTGCTCGTGCTAAACGGAGCTTAAGGACACCATTCCAGATTCCATTTTCCTCGAGATGGAATGGAAGTCCTCTTTTAAAACAGTTGAAATTGGCCATCTTCAAATCGCCCAAAGAGATACCCTTCTTATTAGACAACACAAAAAGCGGAATAAAAATCGCAACAAACAAAAAACAACAACTGAAATCCATATAAGCACATAAAATCTTGTTAAATAACTCCAGTTTGTCAACGCGATGCAAATTAATGGTCCTCACACAAAAAAAGTCCTAACTGACAGTATCACTAGTAGATAATATCTTACAAAAATGTCAGTTTCTCCAGTCCGTGAAATGCTCCTTCATTGATTATTCGGATGTAGTTGTATGCTAATGATCTGCAATCAAATCACAATTTTAAGTTAAGGTCTGTAGCTATTTTCCTGAGTTCTGATTGGCTAATCAGACCATTCGCCTGCTCATTCCTTTCTGTTTTCTTTTTATTCTTATCTTGTTACTATTTCTTATACTGAAAACATGAAACATACTGTGACACAGGATTTTTTTTTTAGGATTTCTAAGCAAACAAGCTCACAGCGTATTCTCTATACTTGAGAACTATTATAAGTCAGAGGGAACAAAAACAGCTTAAAAATACACAGTTGAAGTTAAAACGAAATAAAAATTGAGATCATGTATGATGTGTGAATAGTAAAGCTGGTTTTGCCTGCCTGTTTTATATTCAGTCTCAGTCAACCTTATTTCAACATTTTCTTGAGGAGCACGTCTCCGGACCCCCCTGAGGTTCTCGTCTCCCTGTTGATTGCACAGTCGCTCAGCCAAAAAATCCTTGCCACGGGCCTGCTTTATGTTTTCGTCTACTTTACCAAAGAAGATTGGTGTCTCGGCTGAAATGTCGGGAAGTTTTAGCGTGTTTTCGAAATTTTCCACCCAGAGAAACTTCTTCTTAAACCATTTCGACCAAGTGTCAAACAGTTTCTAGTATACATGTATAAGATGTTTTAAGTTTAAAAAAGATAAACATTTTGAGAAACATCTACAAAAGACCAAAACTCACAGTTTTCGCAGGTCACCAAGCTTTACAAATCCACCGCTGGAAATCCCACTAATTCCACAGCCGGACAGATCTCTGTCAACGGTCAATTGTAATACACTTGGTTATTATATAATAACGGTTATTTTACTGTTAAGTTTGAAAGAAAAATCCTTTGTTTCCTAAAACATAGGATATCCGTTTCATAAACAATTTTGTTCTCGTTTTCATTTCGAAAATTGATAAGTTCTCTTTTTTATAAGCACCTCTTTTTAAGAACATGGAGCTGAAAAAGCCCAAAATTTCACAACATTCTAAAAACATACTGAGGCTGAGAAATGGCGAATATCAATTTAGAATTAATAGGTTGTATTGTATTATTGACTGTATATATCATATCTTAGTTTGTGGTATATTTAATCTCGTATATCATTACTTAGTTGTGTAAAATTATACTCCCAAATTTACTTCGTCGGTAGTCCACAAAAGTGTTAATCCTATAGAAAGGAACGCCCTCTGTCACCGAGTTCTTGGAACGTTTTGATGGTAAACAAGGATTTTTTAAGTGCCCTTACTTATTTAGTCATGCTGGCTTGGGGTAGGTTTGCGGTTGACAAAAATCAATAACTGCATGCATCAGAGCGTCCATAAATTCTTGTTAATGGCCCAAGTCAATTTGACAGAAACTATTAGTTAAAGGTTAGGTGATGTATTGAGATCTGTTTTGCGCATTTTTATTAACTGTTAGTTAGAAATTCAGTTCAGATCTCAACTAAGGAACATAATGCTTTCAAATCTACAAAATTTTTAACAGCACGTGCTAAATCTGATGTTTTAGAGATGTGTTTATTTCTCGACCCAGCAGGGTTCACCTTAATCACTATGTTTACCACTCCAAACTCGATGCAGAGTGCCTTTTATCAGGCATTTACACAACTTAGCTCCGCTCACATCTAAATAAGTTAAGTCCCATAATTGTAGTAGCTCTTTTAAGTTACTTTCAAAGTTTCTCAAATGATAGCGGATTAAACAAATTTCATTTCTCACTTGAAACCGTTCATGGAGTTCTTACTGCCGAATAAAATTACAACGCGAACCGTTTCTGCTCCTCAAGACAAAGTAGTTTATTGTGTTCCTGTTTAACCCATAACTGGTATAACGTTAGATAAACGAACGTTAACCCAATATTTCTATTATTATTATATCAAGACAAGCCAAAATAACTGTGGCATTAAAAGGTAATATCTACTACTGATTCTTTTAATGAATCATTACAGCGATTTCTACCCTCAAGACAAGAAAAATGAACGATCATCGCGTATACAGCAAAGATAAATCGTATTTAGCCAATATGAACTGGTTTGGAGTTACTGATTAATGGTAAACTTAACACAAGTGAATATGTTTTCTCGAAATACAAAATTACTTTGTTTCGTGTAGACAAAAAAGACTTCATTTTTAACTGGACATAATAACTTACGCTAGTTAAACAATTTTTTTATCAAACTTACGCTAGATTGATAAATAAGTTAATTTGAGTTTGTCAAAATCACAAGATGAATATATATAAAATGATAAAATTGACTTACAATGAGGTGGAACTGTACATTTCAGGTACAAACCCCTTCAAGGTTTGGTTGATGATCAACGCCAGCTTGCAGCTACCAAGAAGAATCTCTTGTGAAGTCGAATCGGTTGCTGAGGTTTTCGTGCACGAAGTATTATAAGAAACAACTGGTTTACACATCATCAACAAAATAACCATGCTTAATATAAAGATGGTATCACATCTCCCCCCATACATGATACGGCTCCGATCGAGTAACTTGGATTTTTTTAGAACTTTATCGACACGCGATATCGATTGTTGTATACGAGTGTGTGCATCTAAAAAGCCACACTTCAGTAGCAGGTGCCGTTTATCTGTTCAACAATGGCCTGGTCCTTGTGAGTTCAAGTATAGTTTCAATTCCATTACCCTCATTTAGCTCTCAACTCAGCAGGGATTCTGAAAAGAAAAGAATACATTCAATAAAATATCAAAACCAGTGTGGAAGTAAGTAACGGTAATTATATTTGACGCCCGCGCCCGATGTGCATTGCGGAGTTTTTGTACTTAGCACTTGCATCACATGTATCCAATTAGTGACAAAACGCTTTTAAGATTAAGTGCGAGAAAGGTAAACAAAGTGATAATAAATATTTAAAACGAGACACACTTGCAGAGCACTTTCAAAGGAATTAAGTGTGGCGTGTGGGTTTGCCCACTGCATGTAAACTCGTGTATATATAGATTTTAACTGACTCACAAGGGAAACACGCTTTATTATTTTCGGGTTTTGCTCAAACAAATTGAGCCAGTGTTTTTACTACGCTAGCAACTGTTGGTTCCAGCTACAAGCTTTTTCCCAGACTTGAATATAATTATTCAAGCACATGAACTGTACTTCAACTACAGATTTTAGTTTTCCATTTTTGGTTTTACCTTAAATTGTAAGAGCATCGAGCTTCGATAATGCTCCGAAAACATATTATTGTTATCATTATTATTATTATTATTATTATTATTATTATTATTATTATTATATTTTCAAAAAATGAATAGCAACGGTACAACAATTCCGCTGGTATGCGTTGGATCACTGAAGTGATCGAATTTGGCTCACGAAGATATATGTAAACGAAAAAGAATAGCCAATACAACGCAGAGTTTAAGTTTTTCTCATACAATATTTCGGCTAGCCATACTAG
>JAOBAT010069625.1:1365-22239 GCA_026413305.1 Hydrozoanthus tunicans | reverse complement strand
CATTCTCGTCCCCAGGGCCCATCGCTTCTCTTAGCCGGCGGGGCCTTCGCACGAGAAATCCTTTGATTTTTTGTGCGAAGGCCCCGCCGGCTAAGAGAAGCGATGGGTTCTGGTGACGAGAATGGTTTTGGTCTTGTTGGGCTTCGTCAGAACGGCGTAGCTAACAAACGGGCTCGAATTCCCACAGAAAGATGTATATAAACCAGAAAGCGTTGCGTTTGTTGGATCTGTCTGGTGTCTCCCAGCCACCTTCACCCTTTCCCAGGCCCTACCTCCAATCTTTTCTCCAGCCTTACCTCAAACTCTTATCCAGCCACCTCGCCAATCCACTCCCCAGCCCTACCTTCCATCCTTTCCCCTGCCTTACCTCAAACCCTTTTTCTAGCCTTACCTCCAATCCACTCCGAGCCGTTCCTCCAACCCTCCCCCCAGCCCCCAGCTTTGCCCCGAACCCTATCCCCAGCTGGGCTGATAGCAAATATAACGTTTAGAAAACAAATTCAATTTCTTTTGCGTGTCTACCAAACTAACTTTAGCCGGTTCATGTCGTCGTCATAGAGACGACTTTTTAGTTGTAACAAAGAGTTTCCAGCTTACAATTTACTAACCAAAATTACCTCTTGGTTACTTGGTTACTGTTGCCTATTGGTTACTTTTAAACTTAAAAGCTACGCCTTCTCCCGTTTACTTCTAACGTAATTGCACAAGGCTCGTACCCGAATAATCACTAACAACATTAGGAATAAAAGTTCAATAAACAAGAGTTTTCTCAGTTTGTCAGTAGTTCAATAGTTTTTTTTTTCATTCACAAAATATAGCAACTCGCTTACTCTGTAACTACTCTTTGTGAGGTATCAGATATCTTTACACAAATCTGTTGGGGTTTCAGATGCACGTTTTGTTAAATTTCTGATTTAAGTTACTCTATATCGAATGTATTCCACCTTTGTTTTGGAAATGCTCATAAAATTTCATCGAGTCTTTAGTAATTCTAGGCTTCACTGCCTCAAATGCCTGGCTAAAATGTGTCCTCATTACGAAACTAGCGCCAATATCCTGTTTCAATGCAGCTAGCGCTGCCTCTCGACAAAGAGCAGATATTTCCGCTCCAGAATATTTCTCAGTTTTATCTGCAAGCTCGTATAGGTCCACATCTTCACTAACTGGGGTCCGCGAAAGATGAATCTTAAGTATTTCTTTTCTGGTGTATAGATCTGGTAATGGAACATACAGCACTCGGTCAATTCTTCCTGGTCGCATCAAGGCGCTATCAATCATGTCTGGACGGTTGGTAGCTGCCACCATAGTAACGTCTTTAAGAGACTCAACACCGTCGAGTTCTGTAAGAAGTTGGGTAAGGACTCGGTCCGACACACTGCTTCCTGCTCCGTCACCACTTCCACGCGGCCCAGCAAGAGCATCAATCTCATCAAAGAAGATGATAGACGGAGCAGCCGCACGGGCCTTACGAAATACCTAGTTTGATAAATATAGAACAGAAATTCTAAGAAGAAACTCAATTAAGAGTGCGTTCGTTAGGGCCTATTCCATATTAAGAGTACAAGGGTTTTTATTGGGACCTATTCTGATTCCAGGTTATTAGAATACTCTTCCACTCATTCTGCCCCTGATGCCAGAATAGCTGGAAGATTACGGAAAAGTGGCGTCACACTAACCTGAAGGGCTATTCAAACTCTCGGCAGACGCCAAGACTGTTGCTATTGCTGTCTCTGCAGTTGGCGTCGCTGTTAGCTTTTTAAAAAGAAACACAATGATCCGAACTGAAAATTACTACGTGCGTTTGAAGTGCTATTGAGGCGGAATCTTCAAACTAGTCGACTTTTCAGAGGAAGAGATTAACGCTATTCCGAAAAGCACTAAGGTTTAAACAAAGTGCGGGAATCACTTCTCAAAGTAATGCAAATTCATTGTGACAGTTGTGGTAATTAGGGAAAGATAAAATGTTTCAGATGTCGATGCACAGGACTGAGCAAATGAGTATAAACTGGCTATTTTTTCTCTCTGATAATCACCCAAGTATTCTTACGGCAACACTTGTTTGCCTCAGGCTCGGTGAATATCTGGGCGACGAATATTCCCCTACATTTCAACACGGGGATCATTCACAAGATATTCACTTTACCTTCGACAAATACTGTTTTCAAACAAAATTCCAAGGCTCAAAAATGCTATACAAACCTCTCTCACTGCACGTTCAGACTCTCCCACCCATTTACTAAACAGCTCTGGTCCCTTCACTGCTATAAAATTGAGCCCACTTTCAGTGGCCAGCGCTCTTGCTATTAGTGTCTTGCTACAACCAGGGGGACCATACATCAGTATTCCCCTGGGAGGTCGAATTCCCATTCTGGTAAATGCCTATTGGAGTATCAAAATCAACAAATAAGGAATTTGAAATAAAGTGCTCCACAAGTTGAGAGCTCGGAAAATAATTTCTGAGTCAATAAATGGAAATTGAGCCTGCATTCCTCTGATTGCAAACCTGTCTGATACTCTACTCACCGAGTTACACAGACTCACGTAGGATGCCGAGTCACTGGTTAAGTTGTTGTCTTTGTAGCTCAGTGGTAAAGCATCTGACCAATAATCTGAGGGTTGCGGCACAGTTCGATTCCAATGCATTTGTGATTCAGAAATCATTTTCTGAGCGTTCAACTTGAGGAAGTTTCCTTCTAACACCTCAAACAAGTTGTAAACGTCTACATAGAGATTAGGAATAATTTGCTGCAACAGCTGCGAAAGAGGTAATAACAAACACTCTACCACGGACCATATCTTGGACCTCTAGCTGGTGCAATAAGAATAGGAACCGAACTTACTTCTGGTTGCTTCAGAGGCCATTCTACTGCCTCTTTTAGCTTCTGTTTAATGATGTCATTGCCACCAATATCACTCCATCTAACCTAAAACATCAAAAAATGACGAGGGTTTCATCATTTATAGGTCTAACACCGACTAACACAACATAAATAGGTTCAAGTGACTTGCCACTGGATGAAAACTAAGTGACCACCGTAATGCAGAAATTGTTTTTTTAGCTAACCAATTCATTCAAAACTTAGCAGACAGCCTTCAGTACACGTAGAATTCAAACCCTTTGAGACATGAAAAAAATAACTTTGAGGCATTACTTAAAATGTCGTCGCATTTTCAGTCAGTTATGGGCGAGGAAGTGCTTGTTTTAAACGAAGAATAATCACAGCAAACACGATGGTTAGAGCAAAAACTTGCTAAAAATTCACAACATTATACTCTTCAACTATTCTTCTTGGAATAATTGTTATTTTTTTCGCGGTATTTTACCTTTGGAACATCGATTGCAACTTCTCTCAATGCACTTGGTTTTACTTTTCTGAAAGCTTCTTTAACATCTTCTGTTGTTACACTGAGATTGTCTTTTAACAGGTGATCTGTCGAGCCGCTAGACGGCGGCTGCACTTGTATGTTGTTGAGGCAACGCTTGAAAGCTGTCAAACCTGCTTCTTTACAAACAGCAGCAAGATCTGCTCCAACATAGCCGTGTGCGCTCTCAGCAAACCTGGTTGAAAACACAACAAATCAAAACACAACTCAGACCAACAAAAACCGGAACAGAAAATTTAATTATAACATGAAAAAGACTCAAAAACAATTCAAAATATAGATGGCACGAACTTTGTTAAATCCTCTTTGTCAAGACTACTGGGCGTGTTCCTCAACAGCGTGCTAAGGATTTCTCGACGATCGTTTGCGTTTGGAATTCCAATCTCGATTTCTCTGTCAAATCTTCCTGGACGCCGCAAAGCTGGGTCCAGTGCATCTGCGCGATTTGTTGCTCCGAGAACAATCACGTGACCTTCTGACACCTGAAAGGAGAAACACAATTCAAAGAGTGCCAGGCCAAACGCTGACATACCAAGCAGCAAAAAACTTCAAATTTATAAAAAGAGGTTGTTGCATTTATCCATATTTCGCGTACACAATCTTTAGGTAAGAGGAAAATATCGCTGGGTAGAAAAAGAAATAAAGAAGAAATCCGCTTACTGTGTTTGACGATTGCATGCCATCCATGATTGTGAGTAAGGTCGCCACCAGTCGCTTCTCAAACTCGTTCTGCACTTTGTCCCTCTTAGGGCATAAGGCATCCAACTCATCGATGAAGACAATGCTTGGAGCACGATCATGGGCTTCACGAAAGATGTCCCGCAATTTGGCTTCTGTCTCGCCATAATACCTAGTATAGTCGAAGCGCAATTTAATCTTGATTTTTCTCTCTAGGGTTTCATAGAGGCAGGTAGCAACAGAGCAGTTCCAGAAAAAAAAATTCCATTACTTTTCTTGTTTATCTTGTAACTTAATTGAAACAAGACACAATTCTCGCTTACAAATTCGTTGTCTTTTACAAGCCACTTCTGGAGTAAATCACATCAACACTTGTTTTCTTTGACACTCGTTCAATTAAGGGCTTCCTCATGAACTAGATTAGATTAAATAGAACCAAACTGTGAATAAACCTCATATTCGATAACCAAGTTTGCAAATGAAGTCACATTTAGTCACAAATATGAAGATACCTGGAGTGTCACCCGGTGTCGTTTGTTGTGCACATGGTTCGCAAACTACACTAACACACAAAGCTCATACATATAGCAGTTGGTACGATTCAATTATCTTTCTTCTTCGTCAATTTACTATTTGCACGAGTATATTACACCATACCTGCTTAGAACATCAGGTCCGTTGATACATATGAAGTAGGCACCAGACTCGTTGGCAACAGCTCTAGCAATTAACGTCTTCCCTGTGCCTGAAGGCCCATGGAGTAACACACCTTTTGGTGGCGAAAGACCTGCATGCACATTTTAAAACACCTTTGGACTCTTAAACATTTCAATTATAATACCGTTGGAATCGTCAAACATAAAAGATGAGTGCTCTTTATACTTGGCTTTAACGACTACATTTATATCCGAAGTTTCTTCAGTTAACTAATCTCAAAAGCCAAACAACTTGAAGAGAGGTAAAAAATAAACGGGGGATGAGAATTTCTTTAAAAAATCAATAAACGGGGGGTGAGAAATTTCTGAAAAAATTTAAAACAAGGCAGCAGAGACCAGCAAAGATAGGATAATTAGAGGGGAGGGGGAAGGGGGAAGAAAAAATTTGAAAAATGAAAAAGCGCCCCGGGGCGTTTATTTTGCATCTGAGATTACGCAATAATATCGATCTTCAATATAAAACACTTGGGAATCACAACCTTTTGAAATCCTTAAATTTATGAAAACGAAAGTTAAGCTTTCAAAACGTACGCAAGAGAACTTTATCGTATGATCCACTACACGTTGTAATAAGCATTCGTCAGTCTCTAAATACTTTTCACTCTGGACTTCCACCACACATCGAACTACAGTGTAGGTGCATGTGGAGCTTCTTACGTCACTCCAAAAAAGGTTCTATACGAATAATTACAATTAATAGCATGAGCATCCAAAGACGTTAAGACTCTAATTTTCCTGTCACAGTTTTTACAGCAAACAATTACAAAAGACAGACAAAGACATGTTTCTTTTCAATCATTATTTCCATGCGACGCTCACAAGAACACTTATCTTAAGTTAAAAGATCTCGGTGGATGGTGTCGGATAATTATGGGATCCTTGTAGAAAGCCATTAGTAACTTGCAGTCTTGTTTTCCAGGTTAGCAAACTCACTAATTTACAATGAAGACTAGCCCCTTACTTAAGTGTGTCAACGTAAGATGTCGTGTCCATGCAACTAATCATGGATTGAAAGTGGGTAGTGTGGATTACCAGGCTAACAGTTAAAAACTGCAGTTGTCTTCAGTCTTCGATATAAAATACAAATCTTTACGCGAGCAACTGATCTATCTCCTGATAGCTAGGATTTTCAAATATACCGTCTTTTGTTGGAAAAGTCATCATGGAAAAGAATCCCAACCCTTGTCTCTCGAAAAAAATTAGAGGACTTCCCATTGCAGCTGTGTTGTAACAAAATGAGAATCATGAAACAGTGACTTGGTTTAAGAACTTACCATAAGATGTAAAGAGTTCGGGATGTTTTAATGGCGTTTCTATTGCCTCCTTCACCAACTGGATCTGACGGCTAAGTCCACCAATTGAAGCGAAAGTCACACTCGTATCGAATTTCGTTCGTTTATCTAATTCTGTTCCAAATGGCAAGATGATCAAGTTTGTCATTGTTGCAGAAATATAAAAGAACTGCGATTCATACAAACATGGTGACACTGCTGATTCTCTTGTGGCGCCATTGTAAGTTATTTCGCCAGGCGTCCAAGTTGGTTGATAAGTTCTGTAACTTTGGTCAGTCACTGCTGCAGGTGTTTCTAAGGCGTCCATCTTAGGGTTCTTACAGTCCTCGTTATTACAATTTGTTTGAACCCGTTTTTCTACTATTGTTCCAGCTAATTCGTTTTTGCTGTCTCCCTCATCGATGGAAAAAGCCTTTAACTTTTCCAACAAATCCGTTCCGTTTGGGGTACAAACACATGATGGGTTTTGTGGTGTTTTGTTAGACCCTGTTACCGATTCAACTTGGAATTGCCTGGTCTTGCCATAGTACTGGACCTCTACTGTATCTCCTTTGGAAATGAAATATCCATCTGAAGTAAAGAATTCCACAGCGGACACTTTTATCATTCAATCATCAAAAGGAGCTTCAAGTCTAAGTCATTACTCATTAAGCTCTTGAAAATTTGGGTTGTACCATACTTAACTACAGCAAAATTTAAGGGGGAAAATGTAGACCCACTCTATTTTCTTTGAAAGATTCGGTGAGTGCCATTAAAATACAAATTAGAAGTTAAGCTTGACGTAAAAAAGTTTAAAGCAATAGCGTACTAGTTCCTCTGTGTCTTACCTAAAACTTGTAAACAATACTCTTCGAACATCTGATTCAGCTCGAATTCAACAGGTGCGCTACAAGATTATATGTGAGAGGGTATTAAGTGCAAGAAATTGAGTTGCAAGCCAAACAATTAATTTCGAAATTGTAAAACTAATGAAAAAATGGCAGGAAAACAAAAAAGAGAAGAAAGCACAAGGTTAGAGAAAAAATGATGAATAGTAGTTAAGTGATCAATTGAAAAGTACATTCAAAGATTCGACTTTACTGTAGGTCTATTTAATCTTTGTATATATTATTTTACCAATACATCCTACCCTTCTTGAATGAAGATTAATTAACGGCTTAATGTCTCTGTCTACGATGGTGCGGCTAAAGAAGGCCACACAATTATTCAATCCTCAAAACAGCCAGGGATCAAACCCAGAACCTTGTGCTTGGCAGTTCCTAACCACTGAGCAGAGTATACACACACACAAATGGAACTGACACAAGATTAATTTTGAAATGTCCAGCATTTACCTAACTATCCACATGTTGCTTCTTCGGGCAGTCAGCAAAGTATAGCTTTGACTATATACGCTTTCCAGTTGCAGAAAACATGCATCAAACACACAGACATTTGCCCCATGAAACAGCTCAGTAAGGAAATAAAAACTTTTGAACAACTCTATTAACCCTTATCCTACTAAATTTTTATAAAAAACAAAGACATAAAATCTCAACAGAATTACAAACCTCAAAATTTGTTGAAGCAATGGCCATTTTTATAAACTACTAATAAAGACAAAGAAAATGAATGGTCACTTCGAGGGTTTTCAAGCACTGGTTTTGAAGCTAGAGCATTTTTAGTTTAATATGTGAAACCATTTTTAGCAGGATAAGGGTTACTTGATAATTTAACCCTGCCCACAGTTAGTAAAACAAAGGGAGGTATACACAACTGTTCAACCCCTGACACATTACTTGAGAATTCACGTGTTAGTGAGCGAAATGATGATGATATGCAATGTATTTTGATTCAAATTATTTTAAAAGTCAATCAAATCATTATATACTGGGGCTCACCTGAGCTTTAACTCAACCTTTAATGCATGCTGGGAAGGTGAATTCATCTTTGTTACATGGACAACACTTCCTGCTGAAATCTAAATACAAAAAAAATATTTATAACCAACAATACAGGTACTGTACTATGACAATTGATTAATTTAAGCAGCAAGCTTTGTTTCCACATTAAAATGAAGTGTAGAGTTAAAAAATAACTTTCAAGTTGTTTTTTTAAATATTAAAACAATTATTCTGTCTTACTAAGCTGATCACACTACATCTCTTACATATAACAGATAAAACGCTATGTCTATTTAAGCCATACTTCTTTTTATCTAAAAACAAACTAGAAGAACATACATTTGTGCAAAAGCTAAGAACTGCAAGCAAAACAGGCAGCATTTTTAGAGTAACCCACCTTGCAGTTTGTGCACACTAGTGGTGACAGTAAAGCACCTAAGAAATTTAAACACAAAATACAATTGTTGTATTCAGAGGGTAATATGCAAATCTGGGTCAGGCAGCCAGTATTAATAAAGTAATTCATAGGTAAATCAGTACAAAAAAAATAAGAAGATTCAAAGAACAAGAAGAAACAACAACAAAGCTAATAAGCACTACTAATAATTATTGTAGCAACAATAAAAACAGTATCAGTACCAAAAGTAAGAAGAAGGAGGGCTCTAGCCAAAACATAAAACAGTTATATTAATTTTATATATTTTAGCAACAATGATACAATATAGCAACATTTGTAAAAAATTGTGCATACTTACATTCTGGTGAAATGCTACTACAAGGCCAAACTTGACAAATAACCTGTTTTAAGAAAGGTGGCAAGTTACACACCATAACAAACATAGCAAGTTTACAAGTTCATGCATGTTGATATGTCTTATGTGTACCGTACATGAATACTTGCTCACCACAGAGTCTCCAGTAGCTCAGTGGTTAGAGCATCCGACTAGAGTATGGAGGGTCGTGGGTTCAAATCCCATCTGGGACTCGGATTTTTTTCCAAGCTTTCTCCTTGACTTTAATATTAAGTAATTATGTTAGTAACAGACTTAATGTTTGATCAGAACCATATGCTTAAATGAACAAAACTTCTTATACACAGCAAACTTATGCAAGAAAGATTTTCCCCTAGATGTCAAAGTGTAATATTTAAAACAATCACATAGAAATAAAAAAAAATAAATAATAATAACCATGTCTATAGATGGATGAGTGAAAGCAGTGTTTCTAATGCTTTAATAAGCTTTTTTAAGTCTGGCATAAAAAACATGGCATTAAGTTTGGCATAAAAAACATTTATTGCGGATAAGTGTGTTAAATGACTATACTCAAGGGTTCATTAACGTCTTTTTCTTCTTTTTTCGGATGTGACATAAAATCGAGTAAGGGTAACCAACTGCCAGTCTTCCCTCAGCCCAACACAATTCTTTGACTTGCGCAGTTGGCAACAGCTTTGCGACCGCCCGCCAAGCCATGGAGGACCAAATTTTCTATTTTTAGCCCAGAGAACTCGCTTGATTTCCAGTGAGAAAAATATGGCGGCCACTGAGCTGAGAAACTGTGAGCGATTATGTACGTGTGCGCTTTGCCTTGCTGATACGGTGGCCCGCAAATATCACGGTGAAAGTTTGTGAACATCACGGGAAAAGTTTGAAAACACTGTTGGCTGCCCACATCTTACAGCAAAAGTTTGTTGACATCACGACAAGAGTTAGTGAACATCACGGCAATGGTCGAAACTTAACTGTTTCTCTTTTGTTGGGCAGAATCGTCCAACAAAAATCGGATCCTCGCTTTTGGATCATCGTGAAAAGGATTTGCGGCGAGAAGTAAATTGTAAGCAAATGTTTTTGTTGAATTTGTCTGCTATCTTAAATAACCAAAAATTATAAAGCCCATTTGCTGCCGGTGCCTCTTAGGGTTAAAACTCGGGCTTCTTTCGTATTTAAAAAACTAGCAGGCTAACTATAGATATCACCATTTATTTATATCTTCCCCCTTTGTAATATTGGGCTTTATCACAACTCAGTATATTTCAGTTTACTGCAGGCTACGCACACTGAGCTGGTGTAAAATTCAGGCACAATTATAGGCTGTATGATCCACGATTAGTGGTTCGCAAATCTAATAAAAACGATTCTGCGAAATTCGATTCCGATTCAGTCGTGGTTTGCAAATCGTATATAAACACGGTGGATCATAGAAGAATGTGATTCAACTGAGCTTTGTTTATATAGTTTTTTACTAGACAGATCAACTTAAATTGAAACACACGCACTTTGTAATTTCATATGTCCTGCGATATATTTTTACTGTTCATTGTCAATCCTAAATGTAAAATGGCCAAAAGTACTGGCATTGCTTGTGCTTAATAACTACTGGTTCAAAAAATCTTCAATTACACCATTTTGGGGTTTACACAATTTGTTTTACTAGCTGATCGATACTGTTTACAATTTTGACAATTAAAAAACCGATTTTGACCTTTGCAGTCATATATAAATGGCTTTGCCTGCTCATTTTTCATGCAAGTTCGTATACAAAGCTAACTGCACTTGCAGATGAAAGCTATGCCGAGATTTTCAATAAACTCTTTCTTATTTCTGGTAAGAAAAATATTTGAAGCGTTTGTAAACATCATACCCGCAAACTAACTTTGTTTTTACTGCGTAGTTCTTCAAACACACGAGCTGATTTTGCCTTGGCTGAATGCAACCAGCATAAGATTATGAAGAAGACCAAAGTTCAATTGTATCGAATTTCGCTATTAGCAAATCAAAGAAATCAACACTCCAGAGGAAAGTTTTCACATCGAAAAGAAAACCCACACCAAGAAAAGAAGAAAAAGATGATAATATAATGAAATAAAAGCAGAAAAACAACTGCCCTGCTTCCAGTTCCGCCGCCACTATCACGTTTTTGTCAGGACTCAGATTCTCAAACTTTTGCTGCGATGTTTTACAAACTTTTGCTGTGATGTTGCAGAACAATCAGTTGGTGTCAACAACAACAAATTTTTGCCGTGAAGTTTGAGTGCTGTGTTTGCAAATTTTGCCATAAAGGCATGATGTTCACACAAACTTTTCCCGTGGTGTTCACAAACTTTTGTCGTGATGTCGACAAGAAACTTTTGCCATAAGATTTGGGGAGACATCTTTGTTGGGGAGACAGATTTGCTGGGACACTTGTAAGGCAAAGAGCACACATTTAAAATTGCTGAAAGTTTCTCGGCTCAGTGAGAGACCCCCATGTTTTTCTCACTGGAATCAAGTGAGCTCTCTGGGTTAAAAATAGAAAATTTCAGCCTCCATGGCTTGGCGGGCGGTCGAAAGCTGTCGCCTACTGCGCAAGTCAAAGAATTGTGTTGGGCTGAGGGAAGACTGGCAGTTGGTTACCCTTACTCGATTTTATGTCACGTCCAAAAAAAAAGATGTTAATGAACCCTTGCTATACTTTGTGTGCTTATTTCTCATATAAATCCTAAATTCTGAAGTAATTGCTACGTTTTATTTAACAAATGCTGCATCATTTTTTTTTATTTCAGCAACTGGCACAAGTAGTCAAATCTTCTTTTTAAATTGCAGAACCTTAAGTTTACAAAAACTCTCTAAATCAAAATACCTACATGTGTTAGTACATTAGTACCCCAAGCTTGTAGCTAGTTTACTGAATAATTTTTAATGTTGACAACGTTAACTTCCCATACAAAGTTTCAAAAAATTAGTTAAAAATTCTGAACCAAAATTATCGTAAATAAAGTTTTCTTACCTTGAGTTTTCCTTTTGTTTGTATCTTTTGTGTATTTTTGGAGCAATTGGAGTTGTCTTAGAGTTATTTTTGCAATTTTCCAGTCAACAAGGTTTCCAGCCTTAACTACATCTTTGTGATAACAGCAACAGTAAAAAGTCCTCTAAGACAGCTCCAGCCACATCGAAAACACACGCAAGATATAGTACACACCAAAAAGGTGAACTCAAAGTGGGTAGACTTTATTTCCAGTTGAAATTTTATAAGACTTTGTATAGGAAGACGTCAACACTACATTGGACTAGCTACAAACTTGGGGTGCCTGTGGTTTTGGATAATAATCACAGAGTTCAAGTCTAGCAAACCTTTCTTGTGGATGTTGACACTACGACATGGTTTCCCAGACTAAAGCTGCAAGCTTTCATGGTTGAAACGTTTAGAAAAATACTGTCTCTCCTTGAGGAAAGGGGCAACTTACTATCCTCAACTAAAAGAAAAATACAAAAATCAGGGAAAAGTATTAAATAGAATATAGGACTATTTACAAACATGCAGACACATTTTGATGTCTGAGACAGACATCAATGTTATCTTTTTTTATTCAAAAATTCTAGTTGTTTCATGTTCTCACTCGTTCCTTCTCTTCTGCGTATTTCACCGGGCCATGGCATAGTTCCCTGCTACAACCAATACGGTCGCCCATCCAAGCTGGCACAGAAATGGTACTCACCAGCCCTATTATGACTCCTCTCTGACACCATAGCACACAAGACTTCATCCTTGATGTACCCGTGAGTCGGTAGACATTGTGGTAATCGACCATCACATAAAGTTTTGTGGTCGTCAAGTTGACGATGATAAACGAGAGATCGACAAATATCGCACAGCTCCCAAATATTGACACCTTTTTTACTCATCTTCGTGCATCTGATGGAGGGCCTAATGGAGCACGTGTAGGATTTGTCAGCGGCTGTTTCACCTTGGTTTACTTCTGAGCAACACCGCAGACCTGAACGAGTGCAGGTTCGCAGACGAGAGGGAAACAAAGATGTCTGCAAAACGCCGGTGATCGGGCCTGATTGGGTAAGTAGTCGTCTTGTACTCTGGAATACTAAAACGGATCCGACTTTTGTACCGAAAAAAATACCTCACACTGTTTTACAGATGTCGCTGTTAGATCAAAAAATAAGTTTCGACAGGTATTCGCTTTATTGAAATTGTCTAGGTGCTGCTTCCGATGTACATGTCTCTGGCATTGGAATTTTCAGAACAATTTATGACCAAGGGTCAGCTGTCTTATTTACAAAGCTGTTGTTTTCACGAGGGCTGGTAAAAAGGTGTTGGAAAAAATAGAACCAGACTCGTATTCTTGTTTGCAACGATTACTGACTCGTGCACATGTAAACGGCTTAGACATCGACTGGAAATCCGAACCAACATCCATCTCGGCCCGGCTTAAACCCGCGCACAAATTAATTGAGACCAGTAAGCAATTGACTAACATTAAAAAAGTTTTATACATTTATGTGTTGATGACCTAGTATTAAGTTCCGAAAAGCTCAAAACTGGGTTCCCGTTATTAGTTTTGCAAACGGCCAGACAGAATTCTGCAATCTGATTGGCTGCTGAGACTGTCGGATATTTCAGGGCTCGCCGAGAAAAAAAAAAAGAATAAAAACATTTAAGTAGCCAATGCTAACAAAATATGAATGCTGGCTACTAGATTTTATGAAATTTTTAGTGGACTTTCAATAGACATTTTGATCTCACTGGGTAAATGTAATTATCGAAAAAATAAAACAAAATTATTCATGAATATTAAAGAGGACCCCCAAATCCAGGAAATGGACCCCCATATTTGTCAACAACAATGGACCAAACATACCCTCCAGATCCTAGATCTATCATTGCTCTACTATGATTTGTTTTTTATAGAAAAAAAAATTCAAACTATAAAGTATTTTTATATTAACCTCAATTTCATTCATGTTTATGTAGTCTTTACTGCGAAACCCCAGACAGTCAAAATTGTGTTGTGAATCTAGCAACACTTGGTCTGTGCATTAAGGATAGGCCTGAGATTTCCAAGTAGAGACCTCATCATTTTTTTTAGTTTTATGTATTTGAAGTGTATTCATTTTTATATATGTAATTAGACATAAATACTGCTTTATGATTAAGTTAACCACACTTATTAAATACTGTAAACTTAATCATAAAGTAGTAGTATTCTTATTTAAAAATGGTCTTGTTTTTGTTATTTTATCTTAATCTTTTTGCTTTGCAAAGTTTGTGCGCTGGACAGGCATCGTAAAGATGAGCAAGCGACCTTTTCCAAACTCTTCCCTCTATAAATTCAAGAACTGTCGAGTCATCAGAGACCACGACATCATTACAGATGATTTGTGGGTCAGA
Source organism: Hydrozoanthus tunicans (assembly GCA_026413305.1). Classification (NCBI taxonomy): domain Eukaryota; kingdom Metazoa; phylum Cnidaria; class Anthozoa; order Zoantharia; family Hydrozoanthidae; genus Hydrozoanthus; species Hydrozoanthus tunicans. Next base: position 8,127 of record JAOBAT010069625.1, on the reverse strand, counting down.
GATGGTAAAATTCAAGACCCCAGGGATGTTTTCTGGGAAGAAAAAACTACTCCAGAAGTAATCATAGATTGCCACAACCTCATTTTCTCACCAGGTTTTATTGACCTGCAAATAAATGGTATGTGTTCATTTCTTGTGTCAATTAAGACCAATGAGTTACAATGATACTAAAAGGAAAATAAATGAGAATGTTTTGTTACAAAGATAATAATTGTACAGTTGGACCCCGTTAACATGGTCACTTAAGGGCCAGAAAACCATAACATCAGGGTGACCATATTAATGAGTCCTTTTTTATAGGAAAGTGTGAGGCCATTCGACCAGCCAACCAAATAAAAAGATTGTTATAACCATGTGGCCACATTGACAAAGTACCATAAGATTGCAGTTGGGTTCCACTGTACATAACATACAAATAATTTACAATTATGTTTTGGCAACCATCTTCTTTTTTTTCTTTTTTTAGGATCTAAATTCTAGAATCTTAAACGAGGTCTTTAAACTCTACAACAAACTGTACAATGCAACAAATTGTCATACTGTCAGCAGAATTACATAATACATAAATTGGCACTGAACAAAATGACTTTCTTCATTCAGGTGGTTTTGGCATTGATTTTTCTTCTGAACCTAACAAGTTGGATCATGGAGTAAAAAAGGTTGCAAAAGGGCTGTTACAACATGGTGTCACCTCATTTTGTCCTACAATTGTTACTTCATCACATGAGTCTTACCTCCAGGTATAACTTCAATTTAAGATGTAAAAGAAAGGGGTATGTTTATATTGTGCCTTTTCCATATGAATATGCTGAGAGGAATAGAGAGATTAAGCACTGAGCAAATGGCAAAACTGCAGCGTGCCATTTGCTGTGCTGTCCTTGGTGTTCTTAAATTTTCCCACCAGAATTCCTTATTTAGCAGAGACAATCCATTGAGGTAACGCAATCAGTACCAAATGTTTCATTTTATAGGTACTTTAAATGCAATTAATGTTTTTTTATTTATTTGTTTGTCGAATAAGCCTACATAAGGGGAAACCAAAGTAAAGCATTATTACAAGGTGACAATATTGAGCTTTACAGCTCCTTCGTTGCTGGCAGAACCCCAGATATGTCATAAAGCTATAATTTCAGCTTTTGTCTCTCAATGATGAGCTAATGCTGTTTTCTAGCCTTTGTATAGTTTTCTTAAATGGTTACCTAAAAACACAAAGTTATAAACTCAGCTGAGATCAACATAGTTTTTCTCCCAACCAGTGTACAGGAACTTTTTTTCTCTGTGAACACCATCGGCAGTGCAGTGGCTAGGGTCGCGAGTTCGAGCTCTGGTCAGACCACTGTGTTGTGTCCTTGAGCAAGACACTTTACCTGACTTTGTTCCAGTCGACTCAGCTGTATAAATTAGTGCCTGTTCTGCTGGGGGCTAGCCTGCAATAGATTAGTGTCCTGTTAAGGAGGAGTCAAAGACTCTCATCCACCAACATTATAGAAGCCAGAGACAAGGACCAGACCAATGAGAGAGCCATTTAGGTTCAAGAAAGGATTTAGCTTTAGCTTTAACTTGCATTTTTATAATGAACTACAAGTAATTTATTTTTTATACCATTTTATGCATGGCAAGGAATACATGCTGTCTGTAAGCAGCTTAATGGTGTTAACTCTATTTGCAAAACTCAGATTTTTTTGTTTGTTTGAAGATACTTCCTAAAATCAAGAAATGTAGGGGAGGGCCACATGCTGCTGAAATACTAGGTAAGCTCTTCAAACAAATAATCTCAGTTTCAAGGTTCGGATCAATAATAATTACAATACAGATTTAAGCCGACCAGGTACTCTTCTGATTGGTTCATTCAAACTACAAGTACTTAATTCTTGCATTTTGGTGCAGGCTGAGTGCAGTCGCAGAACAATGAAAGGTGAAAGGCCAAACACCTATAATATTTTCTCAATTTTTGTTGGTCGTGTTGACATCTAATTTTTTTTTATTTCTGTTATACATTAACAGGTGTTCATCTTGAGGGGCCTTTTATCAACCCCTTGAAAAAGGGTGCACACCCAGAACACCTGATGAGAGCAGTGAAGGGAATCAATGATTTGGAGCAAGTTTATGGCTCTCTTGAAAATGCTGTCATTATCACAATGGCACCTGAGGTTGAGGGCAACACACATGTCTTTGAAGACATTGTCAAGAGAGGCATTGTCGTATCAATAGGTAAAATATTGGGTTTAATTTCTATTTTAAGAGATCTGCTTTATGTTTATACAAGTAAGGCCAGATTCACAATAGCATCAGTCTCAGGGCGTGGGTCTAATCACCAATGATGAAACTGAGAGGTAATTGACCAAAGGGATGTGTTTTGAGAGAGATGAGCTCTTACGAGTTTGAGAGAGCAACCCTTTGAGTAAATTTTGGACACACTGCAAATTGGATAAGTGAAAACCCTCACTTCTTTTTTGCTTGCCCCTTTTCCAGCACATCCAAAAATTTTTATTGAAAGCTTCCCGCTATGCTGGATGCTGATCTTTGCCTCATGAGGCTCTGATGCGAATATCAAGCACAGCAGATACCTGCTTCACTGCCTTTTGAGGCGAAATTCTCACAGAAAACTTGCTTCACACAAGAGGATCTGGCTGAGCTCTCTGACTCGTAGGCAATGCGGGATTCAGTTGTTTTCAATTATGTACCCAGGACTTAATCGTTTTTGTAAACAAGCAATTAACAAGATGTGTCATAAGTTATTTTTTGTAGCTCAAGAAGACTTAACGGCTCTTTACGATTACTGCTTTCAGGCCATTCAACTGCAAACCTAAGCCAGGCGGAATCTGCAGCCAGAGAAGGCGCTTCGTTTATAACTCATCTATTCAATGCCATGCTTCCGGTGAGTCTTTATCACACACGCTCCACAATAAACTGAATTTAAAAAATGGTGAACTCCACGGTTAGCAACCATCCCTAGTGTAAAGAAAACCTTAAAAGTGCCTTTGACACGCAATTGACTTTTTCTGCGATCTAAAAGAATGGATTGCTATTATATATTTTATATTATTATTTATTAAATAAACTTAAGTTTGAAGGAATTTTGACAAAGCTTTTTAAAGTTGACAATTTTTGTACTGAATTTTGGTCCTCTTCAGTAATCGCTCGGCCAAAATGTACATTTGTCACGTGGCTTTCGGTTTCGTGACGTGGAGCGGTTGAAAACCCACACGTTGGTAGGAAGCAGTGAGTCGAGCTCAACGAAAAAAGGGTAATGCAGGGAGGGGGGGAGGATACTGCTACACAGGCGCCGAACGCATGAACGCATGAACGGCGTATTACTCGTAAAGATAGTTTTAAACGAAAAGATATAAAGTTTATCTTTGTCTTTTATTTAACATTTTTATAATTCGTGTTTTCATTACAAAGGTCTTAAGACCAGATTCTATTTAAAACGTGTTTGATTAAGTTAGTTTTACGGATTTTGAAATGCAGGCTATGTTTTGATTTTTGCACACTGTTGTTCTTCCGTAGTTCCACCACAGGGATCCCGGTATTGTCGGCCTTTTAACCAGCGATAACATTCCCAAGCCGATTTTTTATGGTTTAATTGCTGATGGAGTACACACGCATCCCACAGCTACAAGGATAGCACACAGATCCCATCCAGATGGTAAGTGCTGTACGGCTGCTTAACCATTTATATTACGGGATGTTGTTTTTGTGAGTCAATATTCAACGAGGTGCAAATATAGACGAGTTGACTACACTAGATTCATAAATAACAACATCAGATAGTCTAGCTATGTTACTTTTAATACCAAAACATTCGAGTGATCAGATTTTTTGACAAAACAAAATTTAATCGTCCGAAAACTTTAACTTCCGACCATTAAATTATGAGAAAGTTTTAATTTTAATTATTGACCCAATATCGCAAATTTGGAAGCCTGTTGAGGTCAGAAATCCGTTTTAATAGTTAAAAAGTGCAACACGCGTTTATCATCTTCCAATAGAATGCCTCATATGGGTTTGTTTCATCTTTTGAATCAAACTATTTCGTTGGTTTGGCGTGTTCGGCGTTTCTAAGTTCTTCACTATTTGGTTCGTGAAGGCCCAAGAGGTGCCGCTTCTCGAGTTTCTCTCCTCCTTCGATGACGAGGGTCGAACGAAAGATTCGTCTTAATTCTCTATTAAGTATCGCATATTATTATTCTTTTGTCTGCGTTCAAATTAATCCTACTAGCCGAGGTCGTTTTGGGTAACAATGGATTATATTCGTTTGAAAGTTTAGCTCATACACGAGGCTATAATATATTAGTTCTGAGTAGAGTAGGGCTATAGTTTGAATGTAGACAAAGGAGTAGTAAAATTTTCGCCTTTTATGAATGATGTCTATACTGCTTTCGAAAAAAAACAATACCTTTAGTTGATAAAAATAAAAGTTTAAAGAACCCATCATTGTTTTTTATAAAGCATGTTTATCTTGCTAGCGTGGGTTTGTAAAAAGATACAATAGTTGGTGAGAACGGCCACTGTAAATCGTACGTTATTAACTGAGACATCAGTGATGAAGTACGTCCAAGACTGATACCATTCTTGAAGAAAGTATATAATTTTGTTGCTGTTTTGAACATGAGAAAAGCAAGAATTCGGTCTGAAAGCCACACGCTAATTTGCGAAGCACTCATATAGCGCCATTGGGTTGTGAGTGCTCAAAAACGCTTTACAATGATCAGTTACCATGAGCAGACGGGAGCTTGTCTAAGCGCCCTATGCAGGCAGCAAGTACTCGTTTTACTGACTCCGAAATGGTGGATAGCTGAATGGACTTTAGCGGAATAGAAGGTCGCTAAAATTTCAACCCGCGACCAGTCCGGGGATCGAACCGGGGACCTCAGGATTGAGAGAGAGATATCTTACCTATCTGCTAAAACTATCATGGTGCAAAGAGATTGGTAGCCAGACTAACATTAGTTACCTCCTCGCTCATTGATCTATTTTCTTTCTCTAAACTTCAGGTCTGGTGTTAGTCACAGATGCCATAGCTGCCCTTGGCCTCCCCCCAGGGAAGCACAAACTAGGGGAGATGGAGGTTGAGATTAGCGACAACAAGGCCACATTAGCAAACTCTACAACACTGGCAGGGAGGTACGCAACACTTTGGTATAAATTTAATATTAATCTTGAGAATTTGTCAAACTTACCATCGTATGCAGTCGATTGAACATCCCTTCTTAAATGAACGCCTATTTCGAATAAAAGCCTGAATCGAACGACCCCAGTGCGTAAATAAAGGGTCGAAGTGTCTAATTGACAGAAGCGCCTATCTTCCAACGGTTGACTTTTCAAACAACTGCTGTGTATGATGGAATGTGTTTTTCACGTTTATTATTTCTGACATTTTTTTTTCATCGAAGTTTGATTCAGCTGATACCCATTAGTTTATATTTTTTGATACCTTGCAACGCCTCGAACTAGTGTATTTTTTTAAAACAATCACGTAAACAAAATTTGAATTCTTTCCTCCGTACACTTCGTTCACATCCAACATCCGTGTATATATATTTTGGTTTGACTTTATCCTTGGTTTAAAATTAATTTTCCTTTGTTTTTGAATATTGTAATGTTGATAATGAGGAGCGGAACGAAGGGAAGCAAAATTCGAACCAAAAAAAACATTGAACCACAGCAAACAGCCTTGTAATTTTGACCTGAAATTTCTTATTTTAAGCCCTTTTATCAAAAAACTTCCATACAATTTGAGTTTTGAAATCCCTGTTTTTTCCTAAAAAGTTCCTGGGGGCTTTAGGATTACCCTATAATATTTTTAAGTGGACTTTTAAAACAGGCTGCTCGATTTTTGGTTTATAGCATTTTGCCTTCATATTAATTGCTTATGTCTTTTGTTTGGTGCTGTAGCATAGCAACGATGGAGCAGTGCGTGCAGATGTTCAGGAAAATGTCAGGTACACTGCAATAGTAGTCATGTACTCTCAATTTGGTCAGTGATTTCTTTAAAATAATGTGTACTCTCAGTATCCATGTAGGAAAAGTAGAATATAGCATGGCGACATATTTGTTATTTTTATGTAACAACAATTTTTTTTCTTAACGTATTAAAAAAGATTTTTGGCCCGTCGCTACTTTTCAGTTTAATTGACTGATCTTAGTGTATCTTTAACAATAATGTTGTATAGTTACAGTGCAAGAACATGGAGAAAAGTTGCCCACGATAAGAGTTTCGAAAATTAGATTTTAACTCTTGTGACATTTTGGCTCTCACCGTTGCGAAGTTTTGCAGATCCAGCGCTCACGCGTGACTAACTGTCTGACCACTAATCATCAATGACATTCGACCAGGAGCTCCCTCAGTCGATCGAAACAGGCGGAGCTCTGGCGAATGAGAAAAAGGAAGAGCTGTGCTTGATCGGCATGTGTAGGTTGCCGGTTGTAAAGTCAAACCTTTAGTGTACACTTGAACTTGCTTCCCGGACAAAAGTCAGTCATTTAAGTCTCGCTCAGGCAGATCTTCCGGCTACGCGGCCATTGACAAAAAAGGTGCAACTTTACGGTGCCCCCGGTGCAAGAATCGGCGACGGTAGCCGATCAAACATATTTCGTTTGTTTTCAGTTTCAAATTTTATTATAAAGCTGCTACGGAGTAGGTACACTTTTAGTACAAAACTAAAAAACCGCTGTGAATTTCTAAATTAACACTCCAGGTTGTTCCATCGTCGAGGCTGTGGAAGGCGCAACGCTGCATCCCGCAGAGGTTCTCGGGAT
>JAOBAT010069614.1:0-22243 GCA_026413305.1 Hydrozoanthus tunicans | reverse complement strand
AATTGGCATAAAATAACCATAGTTTGACACTCTGTAACTCAAAAACGAAGTTGGTGACCCCCACTTTTTATTCCATACTCGGAGTCAACATATACAAAGGAACAAACTGACAAAGTTTGAAAAAAAAACTATGTGCGGATTTTTTTCAAGGGAATGACCTTAAGCAAATTTTCATATTACAAACGTAACAAAATAAATTTTGAAATTTTGCCTCCCTTACCCGAGATAATAGAAATCAACTCATCGGTTTTTATAAAAAAAATGAAACGTTATTAGGCTAAGAGCGAAGGTTACCTTGTCATCGAGTATACATGTGCAGGACTAGAGAACTCGATTATCACGACTCGTAAATAACATCAGTGTGTTATACTTAACTTGCTATTACATCACTAGTTGAAACCAACTAGTACATACTATATCATGAATGCTGTAATCTGATTGGCTAAACTACTCTATTGAGCGTAGACAGCGGTTAGCGGAACTGCTGGCGTTTTTAAACAAAACAAAACAAAAGCGGATCCTTTGAGCACTCATTCTTATAGGTTAAATTCAGAAGTAGTAAACTAGTTGATGTTTACTAAACAGGGTTGTCACTATTTACTGGATGTAAAATTCAAGGACTTTTCCAGGACTTTCCAGGACTTTTTCGAGCAAATCCAGGACCTTGTCTATCAAATATGTGACATCTAAAATGAATGTGGATTGGCTGAATCCTAACAATGAAAAACAACCAATGACAGATCGCTTTAGAAAATCAAGCCTCCCGGAGCCTCGGGTTTTGTTTAAGAACATTTTCACATCAGTCAAAAACATAACAAATAGCTTATTTTTATTAATGTTGGAAGTAAAGAAAGAAAGTTTTCGCCCATTCCAGGATTTTCAAGGACAACGACCCAAATTCAAGGACTTTCCAGGGCCTGGAACTTTTTTCCACTAATTCCAGGACTTTCCAGGATTTTCAAGGACCGTGGCAACCCTGACTAAAACAAACAACTGAACTATACTCATTTACTTATTGTCGTTTACTACGGATTAATATTCGACCCGTCGCTTCGCGTTGACTATTGACTCAAAAAACAAATACCCCACCTCGTGGTCTAAGTGTTACATAAGTAGTTACGTCTGTGGTTTGTTACCTTAAGAAGAGGATCCGCGTGTTCGAGGAACCACCCAGCCACCGCGTGACCAGCTTCGTGGTAAGCAACAACTCGCTTCTCCTCTGGTTGCAGTACCTGCGTTTTCTTCTCCAGCCCTGCAAACCAAACAACCAACGACTGTCGTTTAAAATTCCTGGACTGGTCTGCGAGCGCACGCTATATACGGTATATTTAATAATACTCAAATAAGAATAACATTTAGGAATCGACAAAAACGTTAAGTCAGGGTTCTTTTACTTTTTTGGACTAAAAACTCAAGGACTTTTCAAGGACTTTCAAGAACATATTTTCTATTTTTCAAGGACTCCACACATTGCCAAATCGAAGCACATGGCTTTTCGCAGAAAACGTGAAAAGTACAAAACTTTTCATTGGCTCTTAAGATTCCAGACATTCAACCAATCAGAGCAATGAATATAACCAAGAATGTATATATGAATGGGGCGATTGATCGACGTTCGAAGAGGTGTTATGATCGTTTTTATTTGTCTTTTACTAATAATTAATATGTGTTGCTACGTTCTTGCCAGTAGCATATATTTTCACATACTCAAGGCACTCTAGAATCTAAGTCGGATGAAATAAGGTACAAATTTGAAGGACTTCCCAGCCCTGACTACAATTTTCAACTACTTTCAAGGCCTCGAGTTTTTATTTTGAGATCCAAGGACTTTCAACCGTGTGAAGTACATATAAGTGTAAGCATTAATTTCAAGAAAACTCAAAAGGTCACAATAATCATCAGAAAAGCAATTACCTGCAATCACCCGCTCAATAGCTTGTTCAAAATGCGTCAGCTCGACTTTTGGTGACAAATACCTGGCAGCTATTAGTGCCGCCTCGTTGCACACGTTTGCTATATCAGCGCCTGCAAAGCAATAGATAACGGTAACTATAGAAGGCCTAGATTGAAAACCGAAAAAAAAACCTGCGATTGCATCTAATTGAAGTTATACATTGTGGCACGAAAGTCTTGGGTTGTCAACGAGTAATGTTTCGAATATAAGACTATTTGTACGTTGCACAGGTGTACACTTCATACCGTCGGCCGTGTCTCTTAAACGTCTCGTTTGCTGAATGCAAAGTTTTGTCCTTTTCACATACAATCAAGCAACAACTATTATAAATAAGCCAAACAGCACTCAGGGTTTTTCCTTCCTCCTCTCGACGTTTGTAAAAAAACTGATTCATCACTGAAATTCTGCACGCGGTGACATTCAATCCTCCTGTTTGCATGAGGAATGTTATCCCGAGACGAAAGCATATCTCACCTAGCCGAGTTATTCGGAGACAGACAATTTTTCATACAATTCTTTATAAAAAGCAGCTAAACGTTTACATGGTGTCCCACCTAGGAGGGTCGTCTCGCGTACGGGAGACAACTTGGCTAGCCGAAGTGAGATGTATGTTCCACCAGGGACATTTCTAGCCATACAAACACTAACAGTTTGTTCCTTCTTCCCGAGACAACTCACGCCTGGAAGCCATTTTAATGGAGTGTAGGTTTGAAAGGATTAATTTCCCACAGTCGACTCATCACGGGCCATAGATTTTCTTGTAAACGCAGGGCAAAGTTGTCTCGGGCTCAAAACCTCAAACTGCAGGTTGAGTTGTCCTGGATGGAAGGACCAACACCTTAGCCCGGGATCATATAAACAAGGCCTAAGCGGTAAGCTACCTACCACATACCTGTAAACCCAGGAGTGAGTGCGGCCATCTTTCTTGCTACTGTTTCTACATCAACGTCAGTTTTCAGTGGTTTCAGATGAACTTTGAAAATTGAACACCTTAAAAGAAACGGTTCGTTATCATTTGAGACGATGTACTTATACTATGTATCAGCAAAACGTCTGGACACACCTGGGACTTAAGCAATGAACACATCGACGACGTTAGTAAACAACAGTGAATACAACTATAGCTGCACGTTGGAAGAATGCTCTGAGCATGCGCTTGTCACCTGTACACCGTCGTAAAGAAAATGAGACTATGGGAACGACCTACAGAAAACGTCGTCAATAGAGACCTTAAGCACAAGCCCTCCGTGTTTTCACGGAGTCCAACCGGAAATCAAACATGGGTAGTTGACGCGTACTTGCACACGTCATGCGGCCGTTGTTATCGTCACGGAGGTGAAAAACGTCTTGGGTGCCTCCTCCCCCCCCTCCTCCCTACTGGCCTGCACTTAAATTATGTAGTGTACAAACGCAACTTTGTGTGGCCACCAACTGCAGTATGTATGCAAAATGCAACATGTGTAGCGTCATTGCAAAGGTGCTTTGCGCGTGCAGACTGAACATTACAGGACATCAAAATAATTTCTTGAAATTAATCAGGATTCGTACTTTTTTGACTTAATGAAATTCCATAACTTTTCATGACTTTTTCCACGACTTTTCTCGATTTTCCATGACCTAGCATTGTTATTTTTCCCTCAATACATCAAAAGTAGTTTCATTTTTTCCTTTTCCTAGCATTATGCTAGCTAAACAAGGTGAAGAAAAAGATGTTTATTAATTTGAGACATCTAGGAATTAAAAGATTTAACTCTCACACGGTTTTATCGCACTGCGTCTGGAGAGCCGCGAGTCTTTCTCTGCGTTGAAATCATCGATTGTTCGACAAAAAGGCGTGTAAATATGTGGAAATATATGGACTGATTAAATTTTTTTACACGTTACTATCAATCAAGTTCTGCCAATTTTCCATGGCTCTCCATGAACCTAATCAAAATTTCACGACTTTCCAGGCCTGGAAAATGAATTCTAAAATTCCATGACATTCCACGTTTTCTATGACCCGTACGAACCCTGTTAATTACAGTAATTTATGTAAGCAACGGTTTATCAATTGCTTGATGTAAGACATTCATCCTCTGACTGTGAATTGAGAGCGGGTTTGGTATTTCTTACCTGCCTTTGATGTCAGGAGGTGGTAGATAAATTTGTCTATCAAATCTACCAGGACGGAGAAGTGCTGGATCAAGAATATCAGGTCTGTTTGTGCCAGCAAGAACAACTACATTGGTAGTTGATGTGAATCCTACAAAAATATTGAAAAACAATGTTTCAAACACTAGGTTCAATAAGGTTCATAACCACTAAAAAAAAGAAAAAGGGTTTTCCTACCATATAAATTAATTAGCTGTTTGATTTTCCTTTAAAAAAAATTGTGTGTGTAAATTTACAGTAATTGAATCTCTCACTTGGTGGTTTGTGGTCAAAAGTTTGAGACACGGGAAAGTAAAACCTTAAAGAAAATTGAAAAAAAGGTTTGAGTTATCGGGAGTTCGAAAAACTGTACTACCATGGGTAAAATGACTACAAATGTTTATAGAAAATGAAGGGTAACCAATCTTGTTCGAGTTAAAGAGGGCTTGAATATTGGGAGTCGACTGAAGAGTGCCACTATATAGGGCCATATACAAAGTCCCTAAATCTGTCAAGCCATATCACTGGACAAGAGGATCGGAGGCTCATAGAATCGGAGTGAATTAGAACATTGTAAATCGGTGAATTATAGCATTGTAAATCAATTGGACTCTTTAAGTTTTCCAACATATCATTTAGTCTATTTAGAACAGTCTTGCATATTAGCCGCTTAGAGTTAGAATCATTTTGTTTAGCTCTATATTCTGTTGCTTTCCCTTCAGATCTTTACCATCGTTTGGTTAACATTAAGGAATATTATATGAAATACTTGAACAAGAAACGAGGAGAATTCTTCATCAACTGTATTTTAATGACCTAGTTTAACATCTACTTACCATCCATCTCAACTAGTAACTGATTCAAGGTGTTTTCCCTCTCATCATGACCTCCAAACTGTCCTGTTCTACCTCTTGCCCGCCCCACGGCATCGATCTCATCAATAAAGATGATACATGGGCAATTCTTCCTTGCTGTACCAAACAGATCCCTCACCCTGGCTGGCCCAACACCAACAAACATTTCCAAGAATTCTGAACCTGATATACTAAGGAATGGCACGCCAGCCTCTCCTGCTACAGCCTTGGCTAGTAATGTTTTACCAGTTCCAGGGGGGCCTGACAAAATTGCACCCTAGTAATGATACATGTTTGCACTATGTTTTAGTGACCTAATGACTAGTACAAATCTATAAAGTCACATTTGCACGTACTATGCAGGGCTTTCAGAATGATTTGAAGTAGCAGCTGCTGGAAAAAGGAAGCTGTCTGTGCAGGAAATATGCAAAGAAAAACTAGGGGCCATAGACAGCAAGCATTCTAGGGGGTCCAGGGGTATGCTCCCCAAGAAATTTTTGAAATTAGTATTTTGGAGCAATCTGGTGCTTATTGTCCAGAGAGGAAAAATGTGATTTTTCTTGTAGAAAATGGTCATTAACTATGATCAGAAGTTTTAAGTTTTTCCATCAACCACTTAAAAATTGTTGCCTAAAGCAGAAGTCATGGATTGACAGTATTGGAGAGCTCTACTCTATACAAATGCAATATAAAGTTGTTCCTACATTCATTTGGATCAAGGAAACATTCGGGTATAATTACATTTGGCACTTAGTATAAAATACACTATCCAGATATCAAAGCAAACACTTATCCTGATTGTCGCTGACCATTCTGGCTCAGTATGCAAAATTCAAAATGGTGAAAGGAAACAGCGAAACACGAGCAAACTGGAGCAATGCATGAATAACAACAGATGCTATTAAGTCTTTGAAACAAGGTTAGTGAAATCAGTACCTCTGAAAACAAAATTCTTTCTAAATATATATCACTGAAAAAAAGGAACCATTGTTTGATATCAAGTGTGATTAAGCTATTTTGGGGTAAAATTTGGAGTTAGTTGGCTGACAGTTGTTTGTATCTTGCAAGAGGTAGCCCACAGTGAAGCTAAAAGTAACCAGCGAAATTCAAAAGGCCATTGGCTTGTTATGAAAGCCTTGAAGCTATCCAATTGGAATAAAAAAGACACTTCTCCCTCATGTGGTGTATCTTAAACATCTCTATCTACCTACCTTTGGAATTCTGGCTCCCAGCTCATGATATTGTTGTGGATTCTTAAGAAAATTTACAAACTCCATAATTTCAACTTTTGCCTCTTCACATCCAGCAACATCCCTGGAAAACAGAATGGTTTACTATTTATTAACTAGTTCTATCATAATTCAAACCTAACTTACAAATTACAGTTCTAAATGAAGTCCTGTAAACAAATTTTGAAAGATTTAAGATCCTTTGAGAAAAATTACAAATTTAATAAATCATCTTTTAACAGTTTCTGCCCAAAAGTCATGTCAAAATAGTTAATGACGTGTTGTTATACACAAGGTTCCAGTATAAAAGGGTTAGGCCCGCCCCTTTTTTGACCCTTTTCATGAAATTTGAATAAATTTTGAAATGTAATTAATGGCAGCCATTGATAAAAGAAGCAACTCACTTTCAACAATTCGAGGTCATTTACGCCATAAACAAGTTCATTTTTTTAATAATAAATGAAGTCATTGGCATAATACTGTTCTACTGGTAGGCGTACATCATGAATGGCTGCTGATAAGAATTAAGATATATGAAATTTATCACCAGATCAATTCAAAATTCAGGTGTGCTTTGCAATACCAAATTAGGCATACAGCGTCGATCAAGGCCCGCATTTTTTCGTTATTTTGTTCGGTTAAATTCGTACTTGTACATAACACTAATAAAATTAAAATCAGCCGAATACTGTCATGGCAAGGCTCAGAAGCAAGAATGAGCTATATATACATAACTGTAGATTGTTTGCTTTATTTTGAAATTGTGAAACTAATCTAAGTGCAAATAAAATGCGAATCAAAAAGACCTTATAGATGTTAACTCGACGACGGATGATTGGCAACTGAACGTGTGAAACCCCTGGGCTCAGCCCTTTTACACTGGAACCTCGTGTTTAAATTTTCCCAACTAGAACCATACTTTCTCATATCACCAGTTTTGGGGAGTTCTGCTCTTGCTCTTCAATGGCTTGCTATATTTTCAAGATCAATTCCCATTTTCTCACTACCAAGCATAGTTAGGAGAAGAAAGCAGTCGATAAACTAGTCTACAGTTACTGTTTAACTTTAACACATACTAAATTCTTCTTATAATTTAAAAAACAACAGCAAAGTTATGCAGATTAGTGCAGAGAATATGAAATGTGATCATCAACTAAAAAGTTAAATAAATGTGGTAGATTCATGAATTACAAAATACTCCCAAACTACTGATGAAAATATCATGCATAAAGTTATGAGAATTTACAAACTCACCATTTGGTGAAAGGATTGAGGACAAAACTTTTAAAAACTTACTTAAATTTAATCTTTACACTTGTCTCCTTGTTGTAGAATTTTGCAGTTGATTGTCCGACACCGAAGATTCCCTGCAAAGTGGGAAAAAATTGTAGCAAGAACAATAGCTACTGTACTAGCTTACTGTTCAAACTGTTTTGGAGCAGAAACCTTAGACTCTCAGTCTCTGGAAAGGGAGAACAACTGTGTACACACAAGACAAGTACAACATAAAAAAGACTTTTATATTCCTGTTGTAAACTTTTATCATTAATTTTGAAGAAAGTTGACAAACTATTATCATTGATAGTACTGATATTGTTATTCTCAAGGAAAGTACGATTGGGATGCTTATCAGGAAAATGTGAGAAAAAATACCCAAACGTCCAACCGAAAAAATATCTCCTACTGTACTGATCATAACCACACAGTAAAACCTGGGTTAGCACTGTTAATCTCTGATAACTTACAAATTACATACAGTATTACTAAGAAATATAATTGCCTATTGCTTAATAGGGTTAATACTCACCCCTTGTCCCCTGGCACCTGTAGACAGCCTTCGACTGAAGTACACCAGAGCTCCGATGATCAAAAGTGTGGGAGTAAGCTTAATTAACTCCTTTCTGCATGTTTTGAAATTATAAAAAAATTATCTTTAACACAAAACTTTGAGTGCTTAAATTAATTAATATTTTCCATTAATTCAGTCAGCTTTAATTAACTCCTTTCTGCATGTTTTGAAATTATTTATAATAAAGAAATGATTATCTTCAACACGAAATTTTGAGTACTTAATTAATAATAAAATTATTTTCATTATATCCACATTATGTATAAGAAAAAAAAAGAAAAAAAAACATAAATCAAGTAACGCAGTATCACCAACATAGCAGTTTCGTGGGTGTGGGTACAGCTGAATTCTGCCTCTTAACCCTATCCAAAAGCTACAATATTACCATGTTGCTTTAGGCCAATGACAGGCTGCACTTTTTGATTGTTGGGTTTCATTTAGGATCAATTTGTTAAAACAGAAAAATAGCATTGAATCAGCTGACTTTTTTATAATTGTAATTTGTAAGTTCTTTGTTTATTGTTAACATGCATTAAAAACAAATAGTTTCAAAGCCTTAAATCAAAAAGCAGAACAAAAACATAAAAATATGTGAAAAATCATACAACTTTTACATGGTGTATTATTATTACCATTGATTATCATGTGTTATGATTATGCTAATTATTTGGCTAGGCAAATTCTATCTGACCTCCAAGTTTCATGACAATAGCATATTAATATATTATTATATAAATACAGACTTACTAAGGGACCCCCCAGTGACAAGAACTCCGACAAAGCCTAATCTTACTGTAATAGGGTCAAGGAAAACCTTGCTTTAATATCCTTAAAGTTCTCAAAGCAGACCAGTTCTAAGGCTATATATAAAATAACATGTAGCTAACATAGGGAATGGTTATGAAACCATTGTTGCAGGTTTTTCTTTGTTGTTTTCTTTTGTTTACTAGTGTTGAAGGTGCACAAAATACAAAAGGTTTTGAGATGCAAATCAACAAGTAGCCAGTCTAACATTCTCACTAGCACCTGAAACAAAGAATGTGCGTGGTCGCAGTTCGTTCAACCTACAACAAAGCATCTTTGTACATTCTTTGTATTTCCCTTTTGAGGTTTGCCGGCTTTCATAACCAGTCCCTAGATTTTAACTATACATACATACATACTTTATTTCCACAACCCATAAGGGCTTTTCAGTGGAAATGTTACAAAAACAAACATGACCACAGTTAACAATCCCAACTGACTGGAGGCAGACCAGTTGGCTATTTACAAGGTGGGCTTGACTCCCAGATCACCAAAGCCAGATCCTGTCAGTGGTCAGAGAGGGATTTGAACCCAGGACAACCGCATGCAAATCCTGCATCCTAACTACTGAGCCACGCTGCCTCCTGTTATATGTCCTATGATAATAATTATGTACAGCTAGTACTGTAGGTCACACTTACAGCCATTCAGACTCCCTGACATAAATCACGGGCACCCAGTAGGCAGGATCAACTCCCATCTCCTGCTGGACAGCCTCCAAGTTTCTCTCAAAGCTCTCCACACTTCCAATGGTAAAACTAAGAGGGCTCTATCCGAAACATAATAGCAAGCCAGATCAAAAACTAATCACAAATAAAATTACATTTTCAAACCAGACAACTTAATATCATGAGAATAGTAGCGTTACAGTACTGTAGTTATAATAGTAGTAATTTATCTAAATGTTACAACAATCAAAATAGAAACAACAACATTTACAAAAATATACTATGATAACAACAATGATCATGGCTACATAAGACTAATAAAAAAGACCTGAAAGCAAAAAAATACCCTAAACCTTTGTTGCAAAGAGGAAGGGCAAGAGGGAGAAGAAAAACAATTTTAGGAAAAAAGAATAATACAAAGAAGAGAAAGAAGAAAATTACAACAACAAGATGATCCATGGAAAACAAAAAAAGCAAGACAAGAATGCAAAGTCGCAGAACATGAAGAACTTGTAAACTTGCACAAGAAGAAAAAAAGGGGGTACTGGTAAGTTTCTTGAGAAACTTTTAGATGCATGCACTGTGGTGAAGAAAGATCAATGTTGCTTCAGACAGCATTTAAAAAATTATGTTTCAACTGGGCATTGTATCAATTATTTATTACTGAAAAGCATTGCTTTCTTGTCATTACAGAAGGATTGGAAGTATGTTTAATGATATTTAAAATTAAAGCAATCTACAAAATGATTGATGTTAAGAAAGCTAAACTTACATTATGAGGGTCACTCTTCAAGTACACCTTCACAACACTTTTGTTTGATACAAGGAGTTTGTCAACCTGCAGCCAAGGACAAAGTCATTCAGAGAATATTACACAGATATGTGAACATAGATAGGAAATTTATCTTTGAGTGGATCACAAAGTGATCAAAACATTGGCAACATTATGTAATTTTTTTTTATAAATTTATCTAATTATCTAGATAAAATTATGAGTGTTTCAGTGGAAAATAAAACAAGAAACACAGAAAAAAGCAAAGAAAAACAAAGAAACAATGTCAGTGATCACTAATATCTTTACTAGTAAGGATATTGAAATGTAGTTTTGCCTGAAATCTAAGAGTTGCATAAATATTTTACAGTAAAACACTTATAATAATTATCTATAATAAACGAAATATAATTTATATTATGTTAAATTTCATATACAAAATTGACCAACTTTTTGTTACTTGTAAGCATTTTCAACAGTGTGTCTGGTTAATAGTTAGGGTGCTGTATATATCCAACAACTATCAGTGCTGAAAGTTAGCTAACACCCTGTGCCTCTTACTAAAACTGATAGTTAACCAGTAGTAATTTAAAGCCATGGACTTAGCTAACACCCTGTGCCTCTTACTAAAACTGATAGTAAATCAGTAGTAATTTAAAGCCACGGACTTAGCTAACACCCTGTGCCTCTTACTAAAACTGATAGTTAATCAGTAGTAATTTAAAGCCACGGACTTAGCTAACATACGTGTCTAATTAAAAACTCTTAAAACTCGCTGTTGACTAAGAAATCATCATTTGATCAGGAGTACTTAAGTTTTTATCATTTTATAAAGACATTTTAGTTTTGGTTTTTAGTTAAAGTTCACTGATAAGGAGTACTGCAGCTGGCCTACTATACCTCGCCCTTTTCCAAGTAACTTGTTCGAAATTCTTGCCAGTTTATCTCTCTGGATTGCTGCCCTGAACTGAGCAACATCCAAGCAGCCCCTGCCGAGACACCAATAGCCAGCCATAGCTGGTTCTGAGGGTTTTCTAACCACACTTGCCACCAGTCTTTCCCACCTTTCTTGCCTCCTCCGCCAGAATTGCTACCAGATGACTTACCAGGCCCATTTCCTCCTTGGGAGTCCGAGTTGAAATCTAGATAGTTTTAAACAAGATAACTTGAGCTTATTCCCTAGTTTTGCATTGTGCATCCTTTCTGCACATAACTTCTCATGTAAGCTAGCATGTGCACGCACATTAAAAGTGACAGCTATTTCATCATGGCTGTCCAGAGTTTGCCAGAGGTAAATCAACATTAATTATTTTTATCATAAACGAGCATGGCAACCTATCATTTTTTCTTTTGTTTTTGGTAAAATAAACAGTCGTCAGAAACACAACTTTTGCAAGCAATCATGAACATAATCATAAGGAACAGACAAGGTGCCATTGCTCCAGACTGAGTGTGGGAACCCCCAATTTTTATTTCAGTGATTACTATTTAATTTCCTATAAGATATAAATAAAGAATAGGCAACGTTTGACAAAAATTTCAGTGTAGGTTCTATTTCAATGAAACGACATTAAGCTATCATACTGTAGATTGTGTAGTTAACAAAATTAATCACTTAAGGGGTCTGAGTTTTACTACTAACAGTGTTTAATGAGGTACAACTCTGTGAAGAGATGCCAACTTTCAAACTTCAAAATGTGGAAGATTCTTTTGGGCTACACCTTGTATTATCTCTTTTGTCGCCTGTTAATTATCATTTTATACATACAACTGTTTTGATAATCCTTCTCCACCTATATCAGGTAGTATAATTTACTTAATCCAAAAAGTGCGAAGCTGAGGTGTTCTGATTTTAGCCTATCATATGATAGGCTAAAATCAGAACACTGCTTATGCCAGTTTATGTTGCATTGTCTTCATGAGCCAGGAACAAACAAACAACATATATACAGTTTTTGAGTTTCTTAAGTTTGAAAATGCAGTCCAAGAGCAGGGAATCAAGCGAAAATGTGTAATTCTCCTACAAAATGCAGGAGAGTTTGCGAGGGTCTGTGTTCTAGCCAGCTAAAACAAATGACAGAGTACATGCAATGTTGCAGGACATAATGACACTTCAACAGCTGTTTCTGGAATCTGCACTATGGTTGGGTATTGTTACAAAGCAAGTACTAAGTACTTAGAGAACAAGCACTGAAATTGCTGACTGATTATTTTGGCATTGTTTCGAGTGATCATTAAAAATGCTCAAAAATTTGGAAAAAATATTGAATTTCATTAAGAAAGTAAGATCGAGGCTCTGAAAATGACAGGGCACTAGATAAAAAAACAAAGTGTTAATGAGTAATCAATGTTTAAAAGATTTGAAGAAGGAGTGGGGCACTTAAATTAGAAAGGTGACACAAATCTGCCAACATTCCAGACTAAGTCAACACAGATCTGTACCATTTTGATGGACTAAATGACAAGCCTGAATCATCATATTTAAATAAATACTGATTGGGTCGCTTACCAGTTTTCTGTGTGGTTTTTCTTGAAGCACCAGGATAAAATTTCTCAAAACCTAAATAATAAAATGATTAATTCATATCATTTTGAGAGTTTAAAAATTAATTTTAATTAATAATGGTTAAAACAGTATACATATCAATATCAAGCAAAATAAATAATTCTGATAACAAGAATTTACTATACAAGAAGAATCATTTATGTAATCATCAGCTCAAATTACTTTGGAGATGCTCAAATTAGTTTGGAAAAAATGAGTTAGCCCGAGAGGGCCCACACTTTGCTCGTTTTTTAACCAATCAGTTTTCATTGCTTAACCTTTCCCCCACGAGAAGCAACTTTGCCCAGGTCTAACCAATCAAATTAGTGTACCTTTAGGTGGTTCTGAACTAAGGTTTCTGCAAAATAAACTTGACTTTTGGATTATTCTGTTGAAGTCTGAGAGGTATCTTGCACTTGAAAGCTGCCTTGAAAACTGTAACACAAAATTTAATGTAAACCAAATGTAGTTAGTTGGTACACTATCCTGTCAGGGATAATAATATGAGGCTCTTTAACATATAACAAACCATCTTTCATGTACAATATCACGGGCCCTGCCTTTTGGCCTAAATTGAATAAATTTTAAAGTTGCCCAACTGCATGGAGGGTCTAGAACAAAAACAACATAAAGGACTTTTAATGGAGTTGCCATTTCTCCCTACATATATCCCTATTATCTCTTCATAACTACTGTGTTGTCCCTAGACGTGAAAGTAGGCGTTGGAAAAACTTTTTATTATCCACTCTGCCTTAGAATTTTTCTTTTTCAAACAAATAATTATTTAAAATGACAAAAAAGTAGGCGTCGCAAACTGCGGAGTTGCCATAGGATGCGAGGGCTGCAGCTTATTTTGAAAACACTGAACTATTAGAAGAATTAGTAGCATTTCATACAAAGCCTTTTACATCACTTTATACTAGACTCTTCAATTTAGGCCAAAAGACATGATTATTGTCCTCCAAAATTTGACTTGGCCTCATTCAACTACCAATAGATAATATGGGATTTACATCAACATAAAATTATGGCACTCGAACCTGATTGCCAATTGCAACTAGATTTTGGCTCTGGGGTGTGAAATGGCCTTTGTTCAATATAGGCTATTGAAAACTATTCTTAAAACATATGCATTTCTCTTTCTTTATTCCTTTCGTTCTTATTGTTTTTGCTCAAGGTTTAGCTAATATTTAGCTGTATGATTAGCTGAAAATATCAAGACATTAACTCTGCCGATCATATCTTTGTTACCATAACTGCTTTTGGCTGCAATACATAGCAGAAACTTTAGAGTGAAATTGATGTGTTTAATCAAATATTTTGGCCATTTTCTCAAAATATGGGTCTGTCCAGGAGAATATTTTGCCCAAGGTCTTTCACTGTACAGGCCAAGTGAAGTGAGGTTTGTACGAAAGACCGAGGGCAAAATATTCTCCCGGGCAGACCAAGCAAAATGAGGTTATTAAGATTTTTATTAAATGGCTCATTAGTTTGATTAAAAAGCATTTATTTCTTGTAAAAATATTCTCCACAATGTTCACTGAACTTCAGTTTTCGCACTGCCGACAAACTTGACGACTTTCTCCATTCTCTGAAAGTTTTCATTCACTGCTTTACCTTTCTGGTTATTATTTTCAGTTGACATCTCTTATAGAACTTTTCCTCAGGTTAATCTTCAATACTTGTAATTTCGAGCGGATAATAAAATTCACCAGATATTGTTTTGACTTTTGAAGTCCATAACTCAAAAAGTCTGTACGGTAGCTTACTGACCTAAGTTCAGCCAATCAGAACGCTGGAAATTTGGTTATTGACCGAAAATCAGAGTTACCATTTAATAAAAGAGTGAAAAACTCAAATGTTAAGAAAAGAAAGGAAAATGAAGAGAAACGTTTCTAGCATAGACTATGGAAAATTCAACAATCAGCCATGTCAACAATATTGAGCTACAATCTTTAAATGACAAATTGGCCATGGCTAAGGCAAGGCATGTAGTCTGTATAGGCATGTCCAGAAAGTTTTTCCATTGGGTAACTTTACCGTTAAGCAAACTAGGCACTGTTTCTAAACACAAAAACTCTATTCAGTATCAAAGAGCTGAATTTATTCATCAAGATAAACAGCAGCCAAAAGAAAAATCAGCTAAATGGTAAATTATTTAAATTTATTCATCTAGACAACTTTGCTTCAAGTGATTCAAATGTTTGTTAAAAGTGATTTTATGAAAATATCATATTTTGTTTCACTAATCAAAATTACTAAGAAAGGTTGCTGAGGATAACAAGTTCTTGTAATCATGTAAAAATTAATAATTTATTGGAAAAAAGGGTATTGGTTGCTATAACATATATATACTAACATTGGGCTGGGCTACTTAAATATATTTGGCTGGACTTAGCAAAAATCCTTAGCTTAATCCGTGCAAAGTATGTATTGTATGTATATAGATTAGCATTTAATTTTTTTTTCATCTTCATGTTAAGCTTTTTACTTATCATTAATGTAGTAAACTTAAGGGTTTTTAAACTGCAGGGATTTTAAAATAATTGTATTTTTTCTTGTTATGTCATGTAATTACTCTAAACTTGTATTTTACTGTACAATAAATCTTGTTGCATACACTCTTTTTTTAATTATTGTTCTTTTGACTGAAGCTGGATATTATTTGTTTTTGGTCACTTTTATGTGGAAAATATTCTTAGTTTCAGGAATATGGGTGACATAGAATTTCCTTTCTTAATATTACCGTGGTATCAATGGTTGCCGTTGGTGGCATTTTGTAGTTTAAACCAAACTACAACATTCAGTTTTGATACACTCTTTCAACTCATCCAACACCTGGGCTGTCAAATTGTCAAAGAAAAAAATGAAGCGACCACCTTCTGTACATGTTTGTTCAATCCTCTGATCCTTAGCATTTATTATTCTTAATACATGTATGTTCTTAAATATTGGCCAATTTTTGCTTTATCATTTATTATAAAACATATTAGCTCAATCTTGAGCAAAAACAAGAAGAACAAAAGAAATAAAGAAATAAAGAAGGGAAGGAGCAAATCTTTTGAGAATAGTTTTCAATTTAGCCTATCATTATTCAACAAATTAATCTTTTCAAACCATTCCACTCCCCAGAGCCAAAATCTAGCATATTGTACTGTATACACTTCAGTTGATACCAGTCTTTTAATACACTGAAGGGGTTTTAAACTTTTTAAACATTTTAGGAGGTTTGTCTTATGTCAGAGCGCTCTTTGATGGTAAAAACAAACGAGTAAGAACACAAAATTGGCCTGCTGGCCAACTAAAATGGCTGATACCCAAAGAGAGAATACTCGCAAACAATTACAAAAACCACTAACCGAGACAAAAGCTTTAGAATTATAAAAATTAGCTCAACTTCGTGACAACAACAAAACAAAGTGTCCAGAGCACTGAGATTAGTTGCTGCAAGTCGAAAAAAGAAACCGCCTAAAGAATGAATTTCAACCAAATACTAGCTGAGCAGAACCTTGCAATTCACATTAAGAAATAATCCAGTCTACATAAACAGAAAACAACAAATCTTTGCAACAAAGTGACACGATCACGTATATTATACATGTAAGAAACTCACGAAATCAGAAATGTAAGTATAATTACAGTATTTTCAATACCTGAGCTGAAGAAAATGACGATAATGAATATAGCCGAGAGAATGTCCCTTTCAAGCAAGATCTATACGCCATCTCAATACCAAGTAATAGGGCTTTCCGAGTTACAAAATAAAATATCAAATGCTGAGTCACATCGTTGCTTTTATCTTCACTTAACCTCTGTAATGACTGTGTATTTGTCTTATGCAATTTTCAAAATGGCGGAAGTATCCTGAAAATAAGGCCAGGTTACCAATTGTCTTTGTCCCATACCCCTAGTAGTACGCGGACAAAGCTACTTTTATTCAAAATGATTTTTGCGATGAACGATAACCTCGAAATTCGGCAATGCACCAACATTCTACCAGCGCCAGATTCATTACATCCACATAAACACATTGTCCACGCATTTTCACGACCTTTCTGTCACTTTTTAAACTTCTATTTTACGCGTAGGTGCGGCTGTCTGGAGACCCTTCGCATTCAGTGCCCTAGCTAGGGAGTCAATAAAAGCACCGACTTCCCACGAACAACACGAAGAGAATTGGCTAGTCAATGAAAGACATCGTATTTTTTTTAATTTCAGTTTTCTGTTTTTATGTATACCTTTTTACTTCAGCGCCGAGACCGGACGTCGGTACTTATTGAAACAACTTATGATGTTTTATAGAATCCACAAGAACTTAGTTGATATCAAAGTTCTCGATGAGGTTTCAACCTTAAATAGATCATCTAGACTGCCAAATTATTACTTTTATAGACAATTGCAGTGCCACAATGGTATTTATAAATATTCTTTTTATCCGAGATCTATTATGAATTGAAACAATCTTGACTTCTCTTTTTCACTTCCTGTCTCCGTTGACCAATTTAAGAATGCTGTGAAATTTTTAACTAAATGATAAACGGTACTATCTAATTAGATTATTTACTTACGTATCAAGTTATTTACTTTTATCCACTCCTTTGTAAATACCACAGTGTATAGTATTTATATGTGTATATACATTTTATAGTACTCCTTTTTTATCCTTTGTATGGTCCTTGTGACTGTTTTAAAGGTACCTTGATTAAAGATTAAAGGCAGTTTGGGGCCCAGAACGCTGAACATGCCCCTAGAAACAATCGGCATTTTATACATATTTTGTATATACAAGTATAACTTTAACTGACACCAACGCGGATATTATTCAGTCCCTGTTGATGCCGTTGACCGGCGAAAGCTATGGACGTTCAAAAACATCGATAAGAATCCCTTTTACAGTAGTAATAATAATAACTGTTCTTGGTACGCATTATGCATTGCCTCAATGCGTTTACAATAATTTACGGTTGCCTGTGGTATTGAAAGTCTTAAATAGTCCGCTATATACGGCTCAAATTTATATGAGTTAAGAGTTGCCCTCAGTTAGTAGAAGAAACTGACCACGACACCGGGATCACCCTACTCTTTGTCGACAAGTGTTGTGGGTGTTTTTAAGTCCCCCGATAGAAGATTGATAGACTGGGCCTACGGCGGGTTTAATGTCCATATCCGAGAAGACGCGAAGGTCTAACCGTTTGCAGGTGTTAGAGCAAAGGCAGCACCTTCTCCTCAGTTATTTTAAGACCCTGAGTGAAAGTCCGGCACTGGGAATCGAACCCGGGCCTCCCGCACGATAGACTGGCGCCTTACCAACTGGGCTAACCAGGCGGCGGTATTGGGCCTCAATTGAATTTTTATATTTTATATTTTACAATATGCGATATTCATACTCCAGTATTCCGCTTCATCCCCCGAGAGAAACCCATAATCCACCAGGCTACAAACTCAGTAGTGTAGTTAGCTCTCAAACAAAAGGCCGACGAAAGATGGAGGCTGCCACCTCCTGTATTAAAGAAACCGTCAATAGGCTAGAGAGATGGAACCGAGCGAAAAGGGTCCCCACAGAAAATGCCGTATTAAAGCCAATTTTTCTAACTGAAAAAACAACTATCAAGACCAAAGACAGCCCGAGCGGGCAGGACCACGTGGACCGACGATTCGAATAGCACGACGAGCACAAGTAAAAAGCATTGTTCTAAATGCTTTTTAGCGAGTCTCTTGTTGCCTTTAGCCGAAAAAAAAATGTAAATTTGATGGTGGTACCCAGTAACGCTCTTCCCTCTCAGACGCGCAAACTTGTAAGCCTTGGTGCCAGAATTTCCGAGACAAAACGCATATTTTAAACCAAATTTGTACAAACTGTCAAAGAGTCATGAAGCATGAAACAGAATTCTGTATAGCTATCTTTATGAAAAGTATGGCTAAACAAAGTGATTTCTGAAAGTACGGTTAACACTTTATTCGACTAATATTTAGAAACTCGTGACACTGAAGTTCCTGCCTAAGCTCTTTGTATTGTACCGGCCATCTGACACGAGGTGCCACCAGAAATCTGTTGAATGAAAATTACAAAAGGAATAACTTCAAAAGAAATTAACTAAATCATAGAAAGAATATTCAACCTGTAGTGAAACTGCTTTTCTCCGCAATTAAAAGTAGTGAGCAGAATGGCGAAACTCGTACTATAGTTTTACAGAAAATTTTAACAGCTGGTTTCTTTGATACATTGTCTTTGTTTTGTATTTGAAGCATTTCTAAAGATGATATAGTTTTGTTATCGATTCGAAATCTCTTACTTAATTTCCATAGCGACACAATATACCATGTAGACAATTGTAAAAGAATGACAGCACTTAATCATTTGAAAACCGAAGTCCACCAGTATTTTTTAAATCCGTAGTATCAACACAAACCCAAGTCACGTGCCCAAATTGAACGTGGCAGAAAATCTCCATTCTCTGACGTATTTCACGTTTAAGGCGGCAAAATATTGGCGAAGTCTAACCAATCAGTAACAACCATTAAGCCTTTCAACCAATCAACACTGAATAATTCATGGCGTATTTGCTTGTGACCATTGATTGTGACGAGCTCAATAGCGTAGGAGATAAAAAGACAATTGTTTGTGGTTCGCTCGCCTCATGCACCTGTCTTGTAGACAGTGCCAAACATTACATAAACGCTCTCTCAGTTTCCTAGGGCCGTTCCCCGCGTAAAACTAAGTTAGTTGACGATGTCAAAGCGAAAAATAGACGATGATTTACTTAGTAGCGGCAGTTCGGATAGCAACGATAGCTTGGACTCGACTGGAGAGGAACTTCGGGCGAAAAAACGACGAAATGTTCGCTTCAATGAAAAAGTTGTATTTTCTTTTCCTCGAACTCAGGGATCGAGTTGTGTACCTTCAACCGGTGGTTCAACGCTTGGAATGAAACACAGGCACTGTTTTGTAGAACATTTGAAGATTTCCGAAGAGTTTCATAGCGATAATGAAGATTCGAGCGATAGTGACCTCGAGGAAGGAACTACCGAGGGAAATATCTTTATGCCGATTCCGCATAAAGTTCGGAAAGCGATTTTGAAGGCGGCCGGGGTGAAGAAAATAAATAAACAAGAAGCGGATGAGTGTACGCAAATTCGTTGCTCTCGCCAAGTTTGTGGATGCGACTGCAAAACTTTTTGTGATCCGGGCTCGTGTTTTTGTGTTCTAAACGGAATTAACTGCCAAGTCGATCGGGATGGATTTCCGTGTGGCTGTACGAGTTCTGGCTGTCAAAATCCAAACGGGAGGCACGAATACGACCCGGTGTCAGTCAGAAAACACTTTATCGACACTGTACTGAGACTTCAAGGAAACAAATATATCTGGAAGGAAGAAATATCGACTCCTGATTCCCCGCCTCCTGACATGACGGAACAAGTGCTGACTTTTACTGTAGTTCAGTAGCTCTTTTTAAACCGCTACAACTTTCTTTGAAACCCAACTTGATTACCGGCAGTCGGATACATTTTGGATAAATTGAATATCAAAGGAAAGAGACTATTCTACCAAACTGTCTTTTCTAATCGTAAAATTCATAAAGGAGATTTTTACATTCTTGGTATCATAACAAATTGATCTGTTCATCGTATATATTGATGCGGAAGAAAAAAAACTAAAAGTTGTGCAAACTCAAATTTTTCGTGTCGACCAAAGGCAACCTCAAAGTCAAACTTTAAAACTCACGACCATCGCACGGATTATTGGTTATTGGCTGATCTTTTGGCTGAAATACTGTTTTGTTATAAAGCTAGAAGACAGGTAATAATAAATATCTCTGAAGTGATCACATGGTGTTGCGTCGGATTTTGTATCTATTTAGACATAACTATTTTGTACCGGGTCGCGTATATAATTATAAATACACTAACAACATATAGTTTTGCTATGCCATTTCTCGTTCGTTGTCAAAACCTTACTTCGAAATTATAAAGTGGTTTGTTTCTACAAACAGGTTATTTCAAGGAAATAAAACTTAACAAAGTCTAGTTTTCATTTTCGCCGAAACATTTTCTTGTTGTATAGAATAAAACGAAAGCAGGTATATGCAAATTTTTTTCAAAAAAAAGAACGGAATAAGCTTTTAAAGAAAACAAAACGGAAGTATAAACATCTTCTCTTCGCTTCAGTCCTTTATAAACTGATTCTAAGCCAAGCATAGAGATCAAACACAAAATTTTTGACAAAATAATTGGTTGCTCTGTCATCATAGGTTGAGAATTGAAGAAAGGATTGAGCGTTCATCTTTGTTTCCTAAGGCTCGTGTGGTTTCCAACGGCAACGCGGACATATACTGAACAATCAACATTCTGTTAAGATAAGTCTTTGTTATGCAATCATGAAAAGTCGACCAAAATTTTCTCCATCAAGGTAACAAAACAAGAGAGCAGCTCTTTATGTGCGGTTTTAATTATTTTTATCGTATATAATAGTTGTTGCGCTATATATCCAAGCCTCTGATAATTCAAAGTTTTAAAAATAAAATCATATTTTGGGAATTAACTTTGCTAATCGGTATTATCAGCCGTTTTCACATTAGAGGACGAACAAGTCGTCTGACAATTTGTTCGTCTTAATGTGAGAAGGAGATGAACAAATCGTCTTATGTTGGCCCTCATAAACTCACATCACGCGTACATTTGACATAAAATTGCAAACAGATAAATGTCACCATATGCTAGTGCAATTCAAAGGACAACTTCTTCGACTGTTTGTTTGAGAGACGGCCTTTTGTCGATTTGTTCGTCCACGAAAAATCGTCTGAAGAGACGAAAAAACAGACGACTGACAAACTCAGACGACTTGCTCGTCCATAATCGTGTTCATCCCGTTTTCACACTAAGACAACTTGTTCGTCTAGACGACATGTCTGTCTCCTAATGTGAAAACGGCTATTAATATCATTTTCAAGTTAACTCGAGCTCGCTTGATACCTTGAAAAGTGCACGTTAGGACTTTCATTGTTAAGTCTGTAAACGACGCGACTATTTTTACTACTAAGAAGAAAGCAATTAGTAAAATATCTTAAGAATCCCTTGACACAGTTTGGAGTCAACAACAAAACCCGGGCGTATATATTAGTAATTTTAGAAGAATTGCTAATACTTATTGCTTTATCTTTCCTTGACAATTTGAGGCAAAATTGCAATTTGTCCAAACTTTTGTTCTACGTGTTCAAAAATTTGGAAGACTATATGCATCAGACTGCACCAGTTTCTTTCAGTCTATACGCAGCTA
The DNA here is from genome assembly GCA_026413305.1 of Hydrozoanthus tunicans. NCBI lineage: Eukaryota > Metazoa > Cnidaria > Anthozoa > Zoantharia > Hydrozoanthidae > Hydrozoanthus > Hydrozoanthus tunicans. The sequence continues at coordinate 161 of JAOBAT010069614.1, read as the reverse complement.
GCACGTGATCTATCCATGGCCATTTTCCACCGCCTTGTCTTAGGCCCCGATTATATGGAACGGGCTATCCTGGTTGAACGTTTAGAGTTAGGGAAAAGGTCAAAACAATGGTACTTCCTAGGAACCCAATTTAGGGGGTGGGGTATTATGTGCCGCCACCC
>JAOBAT010069603.1:9837-22243 GCA_026413305.1 Hydrozoanthus tunicans | reverse complement strand
CGGTTCAAAAAGGTGATCGATCGTCGTTGATAAAAGGATAGATTAAAGTGACATTGCGTAATTTGAAAATGTTTCTGCAGTGATCAGTATCATCTGTTTTAGTGTAAACTCTATAAGTACAAGTCAACAACCTGAATGAACGCTAAAAATTATTTTTGCGCATTTTTTGTTATTGTTGAATCGCTAGACGAACCTGAGTTTTTTTTGCTCTGAACTCTGATTTGGGAGTAACATAAAAACCTCTCTCACCCATAGACATATCATCATTGTCACAATGACATTTTCTGCTTTGTCACTCCAACCCGGTGTCTGCATTTTTTTACCACGCGGATTCCGCGTGACACATGACCGGCCACAACCAGGGGCCTTTCACGAGAGTGAAATGAGCCTGGGTACGAGGTTGAAAAATAATTAAGCTCACTGCTTCAAGATAAGAGAAGATTGAGATTATCTACTGCTGATCGTTTTCGTAGTCGTAAAAACTACAAAATTAAGCTTCGTAATTTTGAAGACAAAGGCGTGCAGGTGACCAGCCCGGTGCGTTCCAATGTGCAGCAATTGTATTCAATTGTATGTTTACCGCTCAGACAGAAGTTAGGTAAAATTTCCGTTCTCACCCATACATATGCATACAGTAATGGCCGCCAAACTTCACATTTTCATACAGTTAAGTTCGCCAAACTCCTCGTTTTCATTTCGGGAATTAAAAGGTATAATCCTTACCCCAACCCTAACCATTACTCCTAACCCTAACAGTGATTTTGGTTGCTCGTAAAAGGAGATTTTCTCCAATATTTTGGTCTCAAGATCAATATCTTCGTATGCATAATGAAGTATGGGTGAGTAAGGCAATTTAGCCAGAAGTTGAACCGCCTCTTGGCTCAAGCTCAGTTTTAAAATTTTTACGACTACGAGAACAAGTTAAAGAAAGTTTGATTAATCTTCATTTACCTTTGGGAAAAATCACTTTCACCCTTTTCTAATCACAAAACATAACTCGGAAAACGGAGAAAGGAAGCTATCCATACGTTATAAAAAAGGGAAAGCAGTTTTCGTTACTTTTAAGTAACATCTTTAAATGTATGCACAGTATTAGAAATTAAAATTTCTAATACTGTGCATACATTTTAAAGATGTTACTTGAGATGTCCCGTGACACATCTATCAGAATTTGAACTGGTGTCTTTTACATCGATTTATTAGATATAAATATCGATAATCATAGCTGACGTTTCTAGGGGAGGGGGGGATAGGGGGAAGTGCTCGCAGAGAGATTGACGTTTCTCGTGGAACAAATCGATATGTACGACTCCCTACTATTAGTCGACTGAAATCATGGTTTAGTACCGTTATGTAATGAAATGAAGTTCTCGGTCATTCCTCAGTTTAAGATGTGTTGTTAGCATGTTCTTGAAAATTCACAGGCCTCGACTTTCTTATAAAAAAGGTTCTTACAAAAAAGTGTAATTAATTCCTGTAAAAATCGCACCTTCATGCACTGTTAATTATTGCTTTGCATTCTAACGGCCGTTCACGAAAAATTGTTTTCAATGTTTTTGATTACGGTCCTGCATAATTTTTTCCCCGTCTGTGAACGAGCTATAAAATTCCAATCACTTTTCAATCGACACTAGTTATGGTTTAAACAACTTTTACTCGAAATGCAAATTGATCATAACCTTCAAACTTCCCGTTGTTGATTTTATTTTGTTCAAAATTTGTTAATGACAAAAACATAGTGTCTTGGTTAGTGTTAACTATTATCGATGTAATATTAAACTCATTAGTAACTAAGTTGTAATAGCATTTCCATTCAGTACAAAACTTATATATTTTTCATCTTACTTCTCAACAGAATCTGTCAATAAACCTGCGGTCGGTCATTGGAAAGTTTCAGCTACAGATGGTCAAAAAGTAGAAGCAGCCTGATTCATTTACACTCTTTTTTAAGAACCCTTTTTTATAAGAATGTAACACTGAAAATCGGTCAAAATTTGAGAACATGCTAAAAACACACCCCAGGCTGAGCGTATAAAATTGAGTAAACAACAGAACTTAATTTGGAAGCATATTAGCCAATGAGGTCAGTTTCTTTTTGCAACTTATAACGGCTGTGAGGCTTCAGCACTATGCCTTCCTAAAAAGGCTAAACACTTTTTTCGGAAAGTCCGCAAATAAAAGACCTATTAAAACAATGCAAACAGCTCTCTATTCACTACACTTTTTTTTATTAAGAACCAGTAAAATTTTGCCCAGGCTCAATGTTTTTAATTTTTTCAATAATTTGAGGCTCAAATTGTTCTTATTTTGTTCTTAACTTCAAGGTTGAAAATCGACTTTAAAGGCCTTCCGGTGTTTATGTATGCCAAGTTTTTAGTTAGACACGTCAATTTAATGGTATTTAATACATGTACTGTATCAAGTTACATTCTCATTTTGCTATTTTTTTAACGCTCATTTTGCAATTTTTTCTTTTTAATTTTTTTTAAAATTTTCTTTCAGCCTCAAATTTTGTTCTTAATTTGTTCTTATTTTTCGGGCGATTTGAGCCTCACTCTTCTTATTAAGTGTGTTCTTAATATAAAAAAAGTGTAGCTACGGAAAGTGCCGTGGAAAACTTTAAAATTTCTCAGTTGAACATAAGTCAGTCACTGCTGCAGCATTATATCATGCATAAATGCAACAGAATAGAGAAAAGAACTTATTACAAATAAGGCAAAAAACAAAAAGCAAAAGTGAGTTTTTTTTTAGCTTTAATATATGAAACGCATGCTATCTAGTAATCAACAATTGTGTGACAGAGAGTTTCCCCAGCATATTTCCTGGTTTCTTGTTTAGTGAACTATGCAGTAAGTATAACAGTGAAACGTAACCCATTTTGCCTACACTACCCAATCAGACCCTACACTAAATTTAACTTATTTCAACTGTGTAGATACTTGGATATGTAGGCTAGCAATCGCCAAAAGCTGGTTTATTTTACATTTGTTTACAAGCTCCGCTCTCACAAAACACTTTGTTTATATACTTGGCAATACGGACTTATAAAGTTGTTTACCTGATAGAAACTCTTGGCACTTGCCGCATACGAAAACCCAAAACCTTTTGGGAAAAAAAGGGAACGCATTCTCCAAACCCAATGCAAGTGCCATTCCCCCATGGAGGTTAAGGGGAATTATAGAACAAAAAGTTGGCTAAGAAGGCTGAACCTAGACTGATTCAATCTCTAACGGCTCAGTACTTATACAATGAATTACCCATAATTCCCCTCTGACAACTGGACCCAGTCCTCTGGTCCATGCCGGCAAAATATCTATTTCTGCCAGTTTCACAATGCTCAATTGTCAGAAATATCATTTTTTATGAGAATGTAAGACTGAAAATCGGACAAAATTTGAAAACGTTAACATGCTAAGAACAGGCTGAGCGAGGAATGGCTGATCGAGATCTTTATTTGTTACATTACAGCACCTTATCAAGGAGTTTGCCATTGAACTAATATAGCTTTATAAGCTTCCGGAACATTTGCGCTTTGAGGAAAAAAACTAAAGTTCTTCGCCATTTCTCAGCCTTAGTTAATGTTGAATGTAAAATTTTGGATGTTTTTTTAAGCCTCGTATTTTCATAAATGAGCCCTTGTAAAAAAATGAGTAACGGTATAGAAATATTCAAAGTGACTCTCGTATTGTAAAACGAATTTTTGCAACACCAATTTTCTGCGATTTTCAAGGAAATTTTCACAAAGTAATTTCGCGATTTTAAAGAATTTTAAATAAAGTATGTAAACTTAAACTAAACACCGGACTAAACAGCAAAAAATTGTCAATTTTATCAATGCTTTTCATTTTAAATACGTAAACAAATTAGACGCAATACTCGCAGAAAAACAGCTAGATCTGTTTTGTAGGTTGTGGCTTTGAATCCCACCGAGGTCAGAGTTTTTTTTCTCTCTTCTTTGTGTCGGAACCGAGGATTTTGTAGATCAGCGAAGTTTTATTATACCCCGTTTCAGTGGTAAGACCTCACTCTGAATCTATATGTCTTAAATTATTAAAGGATATCTAATCAAATCAAATGGTACTAGTAAATAAGCCCTGCTCTCTAGCTATATAACTCCTTAGAAAGCGTCCTATTTTCTACTGCTTGCCATTTTTTCACATATTCAGAAGTCAATAGTTAAACTTTGCCACATTAGTAATTTCAGCTTGTTCTTTCCAATTCTGGACAGATATTAAATACTATTCCGGACAAAGGACAAATACTACTCCCACATGTGGGAGCCGAACATACTGACAGACATTGACGAGCCTCTACTGAACAGAATCAATTCACCTGAAGAGGGCAGGACTCCCGAAAGCTTGTGTACAGAAGTAGAAGGAATACAGAAGACAACAGAAAGACCGAGATTGTGGTACAGAGGAAGATGAGAATAGTATTAACTCCAACCACAATGGCCCAAACGTTGCAAAGGACAAATATTTGTAATAGCTGCTTGATGAAAGGTAGCAGTGGTCATATGACCGCCCCCCTCCCCCTCTTCCCTTGCAAAGAGCCCACTATTGTGACCATTGCTGTGTTCAACGATCAACTTCTCATAAGCGAAACCGAATGCAAATGAGCTAATATTTGGTATAAATTCGCCCAAAGCTGTACTAGTCCCTTGCCAGGAGAGACTGTTTTTACTCAATATTCTTCTTATTCAAACATTGTTTTCCGGCAACTTCCTCACTATTTAACAAAAGTTTGGATGTACTCCCAACTTAAACAAAGCCGTCTAAAAGGGTTTGTAGGACAATATCTTTGTTGCAAAAGCAGCTATAGATCTGGGATTTGTCGCGGGTCTTTGTGACAATGAGTACTTCATTTTCTCCAAATCATTACTATAGTATCTTTTTTGGCTGACAAAAAAAATCAAAATTATAGTTTTCCGCATTTGTGCAAATATAGCTCCCCTTCTCTGCTCCCCCTTCCCCTTCGCCCCCTCCCCTCCCCCTTATTGGAGAAAAGTTAAGGAAAGCAAAATCTCCGCAGAGTCTCGCTCACGGTACCTCCGATTTTTGTGAAAATGAGTACTTCTCCAAATCATCACTTAGCGACGCCTTAATTTACTTTGAATGAATTTGAATCACTCGGTAAGAAAGCGCTCAATACGTTTTGCGTTGAGCAAAAAACAATATAATATGTTTAAAAGTTAAGATTTAAGATTTAAAAATTTTAAAACGCTGTAAAAATTGATTAAAAACTCTATAACTCGAGTTTTATGCCAAAAACACTTAGGGGAAAATAGTTACTCGGAGTTTATTCGTACTTATTGTGGGATTGTTAGCTTATGATAACGTTAACTCTTTTGACCATGCAAAAAATCGTCTTTTGTGACGGAGTGCAAGTAATAGGTATAAAAAACAAGAGTTCAAAATCTAAGAGCAATAGTTCAACAATTTTATTCAGCGAACGATACAGTTAAATTTATGCCAAATACTAATTCTTCAATAAGTGACAATTACAGAGGTCATATAATTAACTGTTTAAACTCTTTTCTTGATTGGATTTTTCTTTTTCTAGTACTCAGTTCTTCAATTTCTACAGCATATCCCTGAAAAACAACTTGCGTGTGGGATGACAGAACAGGGCGGATTTTTGCAGCGCCCCCCGGCTTTGACACATGAGCGCTTTTTATCACGTATATCTGCTATAAAAATGAATGAAAAAAAGTGTTAAGGAATGCTCAATTACCAAAAATTTTGCTATTGTTCAAAGCGAAGCATGCAACTACAAATTAATAAACAAAACGCAATACTCATTCCGGATGGAAGCGCAATATTTTCACTCACAACCTTTTAGTATTAATATTCCTCTGCTCTTCCGAGGTGAACTTTCCCTTTCCTGACTAATTTTTTTTAAGTATTTCTTAATCTTTAATATTTTCTTTTTAATAATCTGTATTCGGCATATATTTCAGGCAAATTGTCGTTGGGGTGGAAATAGGGGTAAGCAAATCCCCCGATCCGTGCCAAATGTTTTATCAAATCCATCGATCCATGAGTATTTTTTTCTTAAATCCGTGTACTCCAACGTTCGGTGAATCACAAAAGCAAAACTGCCCGCAAAAATGCCTGCTCGGTAAATGTTCCGAAATTTCGTTTCCTGTTCTCGTTTCTGGAAAAAAAGTTATTCGCTAAGCACGCGCAAGAGCGCGCCATTAGGGCATTAATTTTGTGCTCAGCATTAGTGACAATTAATGCACTTAATCGCAGCAAAAAATTACTTTCCGTAAGGCCTTTTCGGTTTCTCTGCCTTTCCGCCTCCTTTCTGACCAGAAATAGTGTGTTTGGATAAACTATAATTAATTTTGTTAACTAGGAGACAAACCTATGGCAGTCCCCAACTGCGGTGCAACAACCAACAGTACGGTGAGAAGGCAAAACGTCATAGAAAGATTCATGGTCGATTTTGACTGTAAAAAGAAAAGAACAAAATATAAAATGTTAGCTCTTGTAACAGCTGCCAGATGATAAGTCAACCGCTTGGGTTATTTGTCACGAAAAAGCTGAAACCGGCACTAACTCTTAGGATTGCAGGCAATGCCGGCAATATTTTTAGTACTGCAAAATACCTTGTGGTTTCTAAGAAACGGCTTAAACAGCAGGGCTTGAAAATAGTGCATGAAGCGAGTAGAAACAGCTGAAACAAATGTGCCACTTTTGGTGTCTCTAGGGAATGGTTGCAACCCAAGAATTCGCTGCTAATAAAAAAAATGTTGAAGTTGGCCTTTTTGGCCTGCATATGGCCTTTTTGGCCTGCATATGGCCTTTTCGGCCTGCATATGGCCTTTTCGGCCTGCATATGGCCCGTTTTGCCTTGGTAAAGGCCTTGTTGGCCTTGTAAATATTTAGTCAATTCGAAAGGTGAACTCAATTCAGCTTGGACGAGGACCATAAAAAAATTTACAAACTTTCAAGATCACGGAAAAGAAAATCAATCAAACGAGCGTTTGGAAAGCAAAGACTAGTCACAAACAAGAATCGAAAACAAGTTGAGCCGCGTAAATGGATTGTATACAAAAAGTCGTCACCAAAATCAATTAACGATCAAAGGTGTTGAACATATTAAAACAAGACCGGTTAAAAATTTTTTCTGAGAGATGTGAAATCAGTAGACAACTGGAGAAGGAAATGTAAATGGTTGTAAGAAGAAGACAGTGCTGGACATACAAGTTTTAGCCTTAGCTGGAAGAGTATATACTTTAAACATAGGTTGCAAACAATGATTAACTTTACAAGTATATACGCGTTTTGCGACTGTGCAATACTATATATTTGGGTAATAAATCTCATCGGAATCATTTTCTATAAAGTCTTCAACTGGTACAGAGGTCATACGCAAGCTGCTGTTTCCTTGAGAAAACTTAGGCAAGAGCACTTATCTTTAGCGACTCTGATACTTCTGGCTGTAATTAAGATGAACAGAAATCACTTTGGTTACGAATCTTACGAAGATGATAACACAAGCTCTATTGAGGGGAGTGCAGCGAGTGAAGAAGAGAGTGAAGGCATGAGCTCAGACGTAGAAACTGACAATAATGGCAGTGATGATGATCGTGAAGATGTATGGTATGAACTTCAAGATGAAGCTATTGCCCGCCATCATGACGAACTACAAGAACTTGCAAGTCAGTTCCAAGAAAGGGGTGATTCTGAGCGAGCTGCAGAAATTAAGGCTCAAAACAGGTTGATTCCTGTTTATAGGAAAGAACTGCGAAACATTCTGATGGAAAAACTTAAATGGATGCTGAAAATGAAGAGTGATCCCAACTATCGAAAAATAGCCAGAACAAGGGATAATCTGATGGACAATGACGATTATGACTGGTTTGAGGAAACGGAAGCAGCTATTCATGCCAGGAAGTTTCTGTTGAACAATTTGTTTGAGAGGCAAGATATACCTAACGAAGATGATGAAAAATCTTGACTGAAAACCTGTACCTTTGACCTAATATATCTGTAAAGGGAAAATACTGAAATAAAAATCAGCTTTAATACTCATGTGTGTTTTATTTCATTTGTGTTTATTACGTTTTTGGTCCTGAATACTTTTTGAAAAAGTGGGACAGGATGTATTAGAAACACTGTTATTCTGCGAGATTTGCATATCTTGGTGGCTATTTGTTTTAGAACAATAGAACAATAAAGATCTAGGAAGGCTTTTTCTGCACGTCAAATGAAGAAAACAACTCTTCGCTGTTGTACTTATTGTGGAAAAACACTTTGAAGCTGTTATTCAGTCTTTTCTTTTACAGTTTATTTATGCCGGTATAGTGCAATAGTCTGCATTCCCAACCTAGTTCAGAATAAATCTTAAAGTGAACAAAATGCTTGATAAACTTTAGTCTCTGTCGCTCAAATTTAATATTTAAAAATTCACTCAGCCGTTGCGGCCTCATTTAGTATGCGAGTTCGTGCCGTTATCTGTCAAAAACAAAATAATAGGGGATTAAGTTTTTATTGTTTATTTCTTGCTGGATTTGCATAAGTTCTAAGACTCGCTCTACCTTTCTTAAAGTTTGCTCTCGAAAGTGAAATGACAATACGGCTTGGCTTCGTTCGCTTTTTAGCGTCCTACCCAAAGATAAAAATAGAAACATGATGTCATGATGGTGCAATCCTTCAAAACAAAAGAATAATCGGGCAAGTTTGGGCAACTGGCTCTGCATTTTATTCACGAGCTAGGAACACGAGAGATAATTTATGCGGCTCCGCACTTTATTCATGAGCTATGACGTCATCCCCAGAGATAATTTATGACCCCGCAGAGATAATGAGTTTCCCCCGCAAAATAAGGGTAATTCCATACGTATTATACTACTGTTGTTTCGACCACGTGCTGAGGGCTTGGATGCAAGTTGAATATCTAATTTTTGCCGCGCAGGTTGAATTTTCTAGGGAAATTTTGACTGCAAAGTCAGACATTTCAAATTAAGACCTTTTGCTTGTAGCCAAGTCATCAAAAAAGTATGATCGCTGTCGATATGACCTTTACAATTAGAGCTACACAACTTGAATATGAAAAAAAAATCCGGCCGCCGCATAGTGTTTCACAGATGAGAAGGATGATAACAAATTTGTTTTTGTGGGTCCTTCACTTTGCCTGACAAAGATTTCCAAAGAGCAGACATTAACGACTAGCTGGCTATTTTTCGACAACGTTTGTTCGAGAAGCAGGAGCTTTCAAATCCTTTAGTAAACAATACCAGTATCCTAAAAATCGAGTAAGTATTTGCCTATCTACTCAACTATATCGTTAATAAATGGAATAAAATAGGACAAAAGGCAGAACGCCCTTCTTCTTCATACTCTTCTCACTCGTTGCCGGACATCCAAGACACACTTTTCCTCGATCGCCGCGATCGTACTTTTTTAAAAATGACTTGATGACTGCAAGCAAGGCCTGTGTAAAGGAGTTAACGAATCAGGCATTCCCCAAGTTTCCCCCTTCTTCGTTATTTTGTAGTCGTTTAAACTAAAAATATTTTGACTTTGCAGTCAAATTTAATTTGGTATAAGTTAAAAATTAAATTTACATCCAAGCCTTCGGCAGCCTACCGGCCCGAGTAATTAAATTGATAACTTTAAATTTTAAACTCAAGTTCCATTTAAGAGCCTTGAGTTAACAAAACATCTAACGATCTCTCCTGAAACAACTTTTTCTGTTGCTTCAAGTTAACATTACTCTTTTTGCTTACTTTCGTTCTTTTTCTTAGAAAGGGTTTTGAAAGACGAATAATAAACATTGGTAATTGATATGCAAACGAAAATATAACAGCTTATAATTTTCACTTACATGCAGTTTAAAGTTAGAAACAGATACACTCGCTCTTGGAAAAACCGCTGGCTTAACTTTTCGTTTAGTATGTAGTACAATCGGGGGTGAAAACGGAATCTTTTCAGTATAATAATTCGTGATTCCCAGCCATATTTTTCGACCAATGATTCATGATTCATTTATAGAATTTCTTCATGGTTCATGATTCATTTTAAAGATTTGCGATTCATTTATTTTTTGTCCATGATTCATGATTCACACAGGCCTGCGAAATGGTGTGATTCATGATTCCTTCACTTTTTTAGCCGTGATTCATGATTCAAGACTCCGCTTCCACCCCCCAAGTACAACATGTGTTGGATAGCACAGTAACGCTAGATTAATTGATGAAACACATTCTTAGTTATTCAGACTACAACAGCACGCGGTTCGACTAGTTTGTGCTTCTCTTACGGATCGTTCAGCCGATATGTATAAATCTAGTCAATCTTTATTGAATTTGTTTGCTCTTATCAGTTCTTTTCTGCCCTGGTTGCTGTTGATATAAGCTTTTCGGGCTGTTGCCTAGTTTTGGGGGCAAACTTCGTTCAAGCTTTGGAATGTTTAGCCCTAGTTAGCTAGCTACTGAACACAGCCGGGCAATAGCGTTAGTTTGAGACACTGTACACACTTTTTTTTAAAAATAAGAACCAGTAACTTTGGCCAAGGCTCATTGTTCTTAATTTTTGAGCCTCAAGTTGTTCTTAATTTGTTCTTATTTCTATGTGTGGTTTAAATTGAAAGAAATCAGTGTAGTTTTTTGTTGTTTTGCGTTGATAATTCTTTTATTACAAAAGCTTGCCTATTTCCCTATGAATATACGTACAGTATGCTGTATGCATATTTACAGCGATTGTAAGGAACAACCTTTAGGGGAGTGTTTAATTTGAAGCAATGATAATGATTAAAAGAAAAAAAATGGGAATCATATTTTGTAAAGCTAAAAAAATTGCTTAATCGAGCCCCGAGCCTCAGCTTGTTCTTAAATTGTTCTTAAATTTTGGCCAATCTGAGCCTCGTTGTTCTTATAGAAATAAGCGTGTACTACGGGTTTCCTGCATATAAACGACAAAACACGAGTAGCAAATTTTAGCTTATTCGCAAAGAACTCAGTTCCTGTACATACAATAGAAGGAACATTTAAAATACAATATTTCATTTTGAAAATGCTCTTATGAAAACTTAAAAAAAAACGTTAATAGACTACCTCAAGGTTCGTGAACGTTCACGCGGTTTTACTAGTCGCCGTGTAACTCGCTTGCAGGGTCTTGTTCCAACGGGCAGTCAGCCTAATTCGTTTTGTTTCGATAATTTTCGGCCGCCTGTAAAGGGAAAAAAACTTTTCAAAACTCTTGGAAAAGTCGCTCAACGCGTCCTTTGCGAACCGTGTTAAGTCTAAGGAAAAAATGTCAAAGACTCCAATGCCAAATTGTTAAAAACTTACCTATACAAACAGCTCGCTCACCGAACGTCCAAACTTGTCTTCGCAGCACTTCACTACATCAGTACATCACGTACGCTCTGCCTATCCATCAGTGGTTGTCGAGTTCCGCTCTGCCCGCATGTAGTCTAATCAATCTGTTTTCGTATTCTTTGTTTTCCGGCTATAGTTCTCGTCTCCTCGAATGCCATCGATGAACTCTCGCCGGGGTTATTCACTCACACCTCGTGCAGTTTCCGAAATTTTACTAGCTATTTATAATAGTGTGATGATATTCCGAACAAAAACCAAGTAAAATTTTTACAGAAGATCTTTTACGGGGTAGGGTTGTAGACTGATTCTACATTAAGTCTTAGTTGGTTGATAATGTGCTCTAAAATCGCGGGTAGGTTTGCAAAGTCAAGTCCTGTAACACTCGGTTAAGTTAAGGAGCCCTGTACGATGAGCTACACAAGGTTCGTTAGATAGAGGAAGAAAATGATATGAAAACTAACCTTTGCGTAACTCCTGAGGATAGATGAGACCAGATGATTCCTTCAGCTACAACTGCTCGACTAAACCTACCTTCCTTCTATTTATCGCAGTTGAGTAATGTGCAACGAAGCAAGTGGCATTTTTTAGCTTAAATAATTAATTATCAAAGCATAAGTGAAAAGAAACCAACATACACTTCAAAAACACGCAAATTAAGAGCACAGTCGAGTTTTTACTGCTTTATGACTATATTTTAAGTTCTTCCTACCATTTTAATTGAATTTCCCTTTTCGCGTTACTGAAGACGTATCCACTTGCCATCAGACTTCTACAGAGCCACGTGTCTCTCACGTGCACTTCCAACTTCCCAAGAAACCACCAAAAAACGAATAAGATAGCAATGAGCTATAACAAATTTGTTAGACAGAGGAAGAAAATGATATGTACACAAACCGTTACGTACCTCCAGAGAGTATTTATCTTTTGGAGCTATTCGCCGTTGAGTAAAGAGCAACGAAGCAAGTGGCATTACCTTGAATATTTAATCATCAAAGCATATTAAGTGGAACTGAGAAACTGACACGCAAATCAAAAAATGCGCGCGCAAATTATACACTCCAATCTTCAGCGTTA
>JAOBAT010069592.1:0-22245 GCA_026413305.1 Hydrozoanthus tunicans | reverse complement strand
TTCTTTAGACTATTTACAATGGAGCTAAATCATAACTCGTAAGTCGTATATTGTGTCAAAACAACTTTTTGTCAACGGTTGTATCTGTTCAAGTTTTTAAAAAGGCTCGTTATATGACGGTAGAGGAACAGATCATTACTAGTTGCTATTTAGTTCATGTGTTTGGCAACCGAACTTCATGGCGTTTTACTGTCTTTGGCACAATATCGATATACTTGGAATCTCAGTATAACGATATCCCGGTTTAACGATATAATTTTGATGTCCCCTTGACATATCGTTAAACCGGGATTCCATTGATATTCTTTCGAATGATACCATGCTTTCAAGATGTCAGTGAAACGACGATTAAGTATGTTGCATGCATGCATCGCATTTAATTACGTCTTACAGAAGCACTTCAAAATCGCTTTTCCTCCGACGCAACAAAAATGAGCAGTAACAAAACAATTTGGATTTTTTAGATGTTCTAATTTTAGAAGGAAGATGATTAGTTTGAACCACTGACCTTTTTAAATTTTTGTTTTGCTTTATACAAATTAAAAGTCTGTTTGTTTTATCTCTGAACAAAGAGGAGTTCGTTTTGCACACGACATGACGTGATTGCGTAGTTAAACCAATATATTAAAGATTATCTGTGATTAACGAAAAAACTGACTACTATAGTATTTACTCCTCAAAGACCAAAAAGCAAAACCATTTGTAAAGCCTTTTTGGGCACACAACAAACCTTCTAACAAACACAGTCTTGCACTGCTCAGTGGAGTTTCAGAGGAATTTCCATAAACTATAATTTGCCAGCAGTTTTGAAGGACAACGCGGTGAAAATAACGGTAACTAGTATTTGTCACGAACAATAAAGGACAATCAAGCGAAAATTAATGGCTTGAATTTAAAATATTGGCAGTTAGCAGATCACGCTAGCCGCCACGGATATGGATCATTAACCGTATACTAATATAGTGAGATTATTATCCTAGCGCCCACGCCTTCCCCACGCCTCAACGAACAAAAAAAAAACTCTCGGTGATATAGCTTTTTTGAGCATACAACGTTAGAAAGATATTAGTTTTGGAAACTCACATGCAGTCAGCACAAATTGAGACTCACCGAATGGAATCCTTAACTTCTTGAAGTATAAAAAGCAGAGTCATGAAACACTGCATGCAGTTTTCTCTTCGTCATTCTTGGTGTACAAGATCATCTAATAACATAATTAGCATTTGGAGTTCTTAAGCCTATACATTTTGATATTTTTAGATAACACATGACAAATTCTAAAGTTTGGTTACAGAATCAATGCATATCTTCTCCTTCAAACGCGTAATGTCCATTTTTCTATCAATGGTTCATTCTAAAATACCTGACAGTCTTACTCATTAATGAAATTATTACAAAAAAGAGCATAAGAATTTGCATGTGTTTTCCATTATATCATACTCTTTAAATCTGTAATTATTTCTCGCAATGCCAGATAACACGGTAATTTTTGCTTTATTTATTGTATTGAAATGACGCTTTTGTTTGTAACCATTTTCCAAAAATATATATCGAGCACTACGTTGGTTTGATCACGGGACTGTTAGAGGTTTAAAGAGCTCCTTTAGTGATATTATCTTTCGGCTTCATGGTTAATTGATTCCAGTTATGCAGAAAAGCCCCAAGGGGAAAAACAATTAAAAAGTAATTCCGAGAGTTGATTGAGCCGGTCTGTTATAGCCAAAAGCAAAACGCCTCTGTGGCACGAGAACAAATTAACTCTTTTGGTTTAAATCGCGTTTGCAATCTCAAAAGCCAATGAACAAGAATAATTCAAAAAGCTGATCATAAAGCCCAAGTTGAAAACAAATTTTAAGATTTTCATTAATTGTAAATGCTATTAATTTCGGATTTTATCTTCAAAAATCCGTTCGTGAGAGCAAGTAAATAAATGAGAGACCAACAGCTTGCATCAACCTTTAACTTTTATTTCTTGTCAATGAATATTAGAAATTGTTTATTAAATTCTGGGGTTTTCCAAACCTATTGATATTTGAAAATGACAGTTAAATTTTATTCAGAACCATACTCAAGCTTTGCAACACTGTCAGTTTTCATACATGGTCACTTCGGGGTATTTAATTTTAAGCAATAAACCATATTTTTCTATGGGTTATAAGAATACTGAAACCACGCGGGATGTTGGGAGAACACGAGAAAGGCTGTAAATCCCGAGCCGAAGGCGAGGGGTTTAAAGAATTTTCGAGTGTTCTCCCAACATTCCAAGTGGCTTATTATTCTCATAACCCATAGAAAAGTATGGTTTATTACTTCCATGAAATAACTTTAAAAGAAACACCAAACTAATGAGAGCGAGACTTCGTTTTAACTAGATCAAAATCTCAATTCTCCCTAGCAGCAGCAAATCAAGCAAAATGGCCAATCAAAACAATTGTACAAACCTAATCTCATCTCGTTGTTAAACCGCGGCAAAGCAAAAAAAAACCTTTTACTATCTCAACAAGAGAAATAATCGATTAATTTAAAGTAAATTTTCTGTTCAAAAAGAAAAGGCCAGAAACCACTGTTCCGAGATTACAAAGTTCGTCCGCGTAGATGGTGACATTTTCGCCGGTTCGGCAAGAAGAAAACTTGTGGTTGAGCGAAGCTGTGCTGTGGCTTTATTGACTACTGGAAGCGTCGCAGCTTTAGTGGAGGTCTTAGTTCATTTATAGGAGTTTCAACTTGAGTTGAAAGGGGCTTGTTATCACCAAACAGCCCTTTGCTGCACTTGCAAGTTGTTGAATGGACGGTAGATTTCAACACTTTTTTACAAAATAACCTCCGTGAATCTCGCACATTGATTGGCCGAACACCAAGTCTCTGTATCAGATTATATAAACAAGCTTTTGACGTCACACAACAACAACATTGAATCAGCTGACAGCTGCCGTATTTTTTTTATTTTACTTTTTTTCGCACTTGCAAAAACACTTTTTTTTTCTTAGAAACATGTCAGACAGTATAAAAACTCACAAAACTTTAATCTAAATCTGAGTAGAAAGAAAGTGAGCCTGGTATTGGAGTTACTGGAGAACTTGAAGAGAAAAAGACGCGGTTTGCTGCCGTTGACGACACTGAGCTCGGCGAACATTTGCTGCTAGCCAAAGCAAAAAATATAAAATACTAAACAAAACGGGAGATTTCGGTTGTTAAAAGTTATAATCTATTCGAATTATCTGAGTTGTAATGTTGTTAAGAAACATGAACGCGAGGAATATTTGAAAAATAGTATTTATTAGTCAAAAAGTTCGTACACAAATTTTCAAAACGAAGCACTTCAGAGAAACTACGTACCATACAAAATCTTAAATTTGTTAAGTTTATAAATTTGTCCGACTTCTTTCTACTTTTTATATGAAGATTGAGAAAAGAACGAAGAATTAAAAAGAGTCTCTCAGAAATTTATTACAAAAGAACTGTTAAAACACATCTATTACAAATTTTAGCCGGCCGAGTGTGCACACGCTTGATTTTAACTGGCCCTTTGAACAGTCTGCAACCAGACTCATTCACAGATGCCATCAAGCACGCAGCCGTGATTACTGTCCAATCCAGAAAACATGAAGTTTTATTGTAGCAGATAGCGTAAAGTTCGACGGCATGTTCTTGGGATGTACTATCCAAAACGTCCAAATGAATTTGTTTTCTCCCCAAAACCCGAACACACGAGTTCATGTCAAAATTGTCCAGTCTCAAGACGATTTCACTAGTTATTTTTTCAGGTCTCTGCTTGAAAGCCTGTAAGAAAATATTGTGTAAATTACTACCGCAAATAAAATGGTTTTATAATTTCTTTGGAAACTGCGGTGACTGTTGGCCTTTTCTAATGGCAAACTTTCTAATAAAGTTGGATATTTTTTCCTCGATTCGCCACAATTCAAGTTCAAACTATACGCTTCGTGCTCACAGTTTCAGATGATGTATAACGTGTATGTAAGGAGAGCTCGAGTTTGAATGTTGTTATTAGATTACGCACCTTTTTTATTATTGATATTTGTTTGAATGTTATTTCATAAAAGCAATAAAACGCATTTGTGTCTTTGGCCTGTGACATAAACACTCGGGGAATATTGGTCGAATTGATAAAAAAAAAATTGAAAGTCACGAGCAGTCTTCGGCGAGTGACTTTCAAGTTTTTTTATCAATTCTTCCCACGTACCCCCCTCGCCTTTATGTTACAGGCCGAAGACACGGAAAATGCGTTTTGTTGCTTAAGCAAAATGCTAGCGCTTAGGTACGGCACTGCTTTTTTGTGATTTAGCCTTTTATTTTCATCGTAGTTTAAATGAAAGAAGACCTTTTTTGTCTCGACAAACCCGTAAGAACTCTTACGGCTCACTGTGTTGCCTTTTTGTTTTTTTTTTGCTTGTGACGTTTGATTTTGTGTGATACTTTCTAACTGTTCATTGATCGATTAGTTTGCATTTTGCAGACCCTCTCTTCAACTTTAAGTTCAGTTTCAGTGTTTTCTTTATTATCTCGTTGCTGAACTTAGCTACACACTTTCTGAGTCTCCCTCGTTTGCTTTCGAGTTAAATTATTGGAAAGTCGTCATTATCGACAGCTGTTTTTTTAAACAAAAAAGGGAAAATAAACGCGTACTATTCGGGTTATTTTATAACCGAGGTTAAGTGAGCCAATCAAAACGCTAGAAACGAAGTTAAATTCTAATGACGTCTTTTATTTATCAAAAACATGGAGAGCAATTACAACTAGAAATAACTAAAACTTTATTGACCTTGAACATGTTATAAAAAGTAAAAAAAAAACATTTAGATACCAAGTTGATAAAGAATATCAGGTGCGCATACGTTAAAAATCATAGCAAAAAATATTTTTTGGAATATTCTCTAATATTAATTACGATTCGCTGCTAGCTTATAATCATAAGCTAATTGTGTCTATAAGAATTGTTGTTGTTGAAGCTATAGACGAAAACAATACATACAGCACATTAAAACCCATCCAACAGTTTTCCTGCAATCTCATCAATTGGATAAAACGCATCACGTGCTACAAAATCCGAAGTAAGTTATCAGCGAATATATAACAGTTTGGTTTGGTTTCGTGGCCATTTTAATTAAAACAACGTAAACGTTATTTTTTCAAATTTTGAGCAAGTTTAAATTGATAGACATGAAAATTAATCGTTTCGCCGAGATTTTTAAAGATGTCTGGTTTCAACGAAAGGCTTGTCCTTTGTCCTCCGATATATCAGCCGCTGGAAGGGATTAATTTACTAAATGGCACTTTTGTTTGTGTTAAATTTTGCCCATGCCAACGTTACAAGCACACCAAAAACCAGTGTGTAAGAACATGTGGATTTTTAAGAACCTGCTGGTAGAAAAATGATAAATCAATATCCCAAAATATAAAAACCATGTGGCATGCATTGCATAACATTTTCATATAGATTGCAAAAATCCTGTACCTCCAAATCACACACATTTACATGTACAATAAACTGTTGTTACAAAACAGAGTAAAAAATCCTCCATCTCTACAAAAGGACAATCTTATACACTGTAACTTAAACTAAGAAGACTACAACATATAAGGACAACACTTTATCACTAAGAAGAATGTTCATCTGGATCTTGGTCCTCTCACGAGAGAGGTTAAAATGCATCCATAGAAACACCAATTGCAATTCAATAGATGTGAAAAAAATGCTTAGATTGGAGAAGAAACTTATTCAAACTACTAATAGTGAGCCTGTTTTGCCATTTTTGTTCTTAAACGCAGGGTTTGACTGTATCAAAGATTTGACGTTCGTTACGACCAATAACCGTTTACAAATCCAATGAATGTGTTTTATACTCGAAGCACAATTCCATTCATTTTCCAACGTTATTCTTGGCATACTAATGACCTCGATACCCCTTAGCACACTGATTAAAGTGACTATCACTTTTTTTTCCTACTATCAAAGATGAATGAAGATGAACGAATCAAACTTGGTGTTGTGAACCTAATTCACATTTGGATGACTGTAGTTCGAATAAACGAAACCTTAACCTTCGAATGGTTTCACGATTAACGCACAGAGGTTGTTGGAAAGTCTGTAGAATCATCTACAATTTACCTAATTTCATCTTAATTCTAGTGGCTACAAACGTTTGTGCCGATTGCGGTTAGAGTGACTGTGTATCTATTCGGAAAAAGCCAGTGCTCTAAAACTTGAACGAAATTCCAAAATCAGTTTCACTGCTGTAGTATGGTTCGCCATTTTTGGCTTTACCGCTCATTTAAATCTTTATAAACGGTTAAACTCATGATACTTAATCTATGACGTATTCAACCGATTATTTACCGAAAAAGATGGCGGTTATACATTTCACAACAATGCATTGCGAATCGAAACCGCTGAAATTGGCTCAGAGAATGCCACAATTGGTGAAAGTCTTCCTTGTACTAACAAAGCTTTGATATTAAAATTTGAAGTCTGTAGATTCTCTTATGCGTTTTTATGAACAATTTTATGTTGTCCAGGCTCTAGGAATTGTGGAAAACGTTTGGGATGCCATCTTTTTTTTTAGTAGCCAAACAGCTTTTTCGAAGGTTGGGTTCAAAGTTTTTTTTTTTAAATTCGTGCGAATGAAGTTAGATTGAACTCTACAGAATTCGTTTGGTTGGGTTCTATTGACTACTCCAGGTGCATATAGGAAGATAATAAGTCAATCAAAAAGTGATAGCAGCAAATGTGCTATCTTTCTCTCTATCTTCAAAACGATTCGCTAGCATTACTAACATGAACATTTTCATGAAAAGCTAAGATTCTCACTCCACTTTCGCCGACTCTCAACTTAGTTGTTCCTGATAGTGTTTTTGACCCAGCCTGTAAAATATCTGACATCAGCATACACCCCGGGTTTGTCCGCCCTAGCACACCCGACTCCCCAGCTGACAACTCCCATAAGGGTCCATTTATCTCTGTCGACGATGCCCCTACAAACGAAGGGCCCTCCGCTATCACCTTTACAGGAATCAATCCCGCCTTTTGCATGGCCTGCGCAGAACATCCGGGAAGTTACCTTGTGACGTCGGCCGCTGTATTGCTTAGCACACAAACTTGAGTTGATCACTGGTACCTGGGCTTCGCGCAGATGGGTTGATAAATATCCATAATACTGCGTGCGTCCAAAGCCAGTCACGTGACAGGATCGTCCAACCCTGAGAACAGTATTGTTTCTTGGCAAACAGACTGGGCTCATGTACTCGTTAAATCGCTTTAAAGGAGTCTTGAGTTTTAACAAGGTTATGTCATAATCCAATATCGAGTTGTCGTATTGAGGATGCATGCACAGCAGCGAGACTTCTGTAACACAAGAAAGATAAACACTGTGGTGAGCAAAAGAAGACCTGGATTAATTATTGTTCAAATCTTTTACCTGTGTAGATTATGGAGCTAAAACTCAATGAGCTTATCTAGGATTAAGACACTCCTTAAAGCTGTTATGACCGACGCTTTTCATGCTTACTACAAAGTGTTGAATCGAGGAAATAATTCTTATAAATAACGCCAATGGCAAAGGTAAGTGTGCGCTCCTGAATGAAGTAGCACTGAGTTGTTTTCCACAAATTGGCCAAAACACACACTCTCTCAAAAACAACGTAACAGCAGGTATATATGGCCAGCGCTGTCTAACCTGGTCAGAGGTTTCATTGCCACACCCATACAAGTTCCCTCTCCAAATTAAGACCAGACATATGGCCAGCGCTGTATAGCATGGTCAAAGGTACACCTTTCAATGCCACAACCATACACGCAGGCACTCTCTTAACAAGCAACACCTTGTTTTTTTTACATGTTTAAGACAAACTGCTTAGGATTCTAGAAAAGGTCATCATTGCCATATCTTTAAGGGTAGTTTACAAAACTTTCATGGCGAACGCTAAGGGAGCCGCCATCTTTGCGCTGGTGGTCTAACTGTGACATCACAACGTCAAGTTGCAGCTTGTTATCAAAGAAATGAAAACTTTATTTATTTTTTTTTCAGTTTTCTTTTTCGACAAACTACATATAGAGAAATTTAAAATTTCAAACAGTAAATACATGCAAAGGTCAAAAACTCAATTACATGATAACTTCTTAAATTCTTTTTAAAAAGCGAGAGAGAGTTCTCTTGCCTTAAGTAAGATGGTAACGAATTCTACTCTTTTAATCACTCCTAAGATGACTTTTAAAAACTTATATTTTAGCCTTTATCATTTTATCTAAGAATTCCACTCTCTCGCCCCATTATACTTGAAAGATAACTGAAACTTAGATGTTTAGTTGCTTATAACTTAGAAAAACATTTATTCTACTGAACAATTGTACGAAATATGCAAGCAATGAAACAGTCCGAGCAAAGCAATAGAGCTGTTTCTTTTTACAGCTCGACGTTGTGACGTGAGTGCAGTATTGCGGCCTTCGTGGGATTTAAGTATTTGTTACGCCACAAAATGTAACAATTGCCACAAAATGTAATAATTACCACAAATTGCAATTATTGCCACTTCGTCGTATGCTTATTTTGTAGTGTAAAGTATTCAGTCAACTGTCAAGACTAACCTCTGGTTATAACAGTTGGCTGAGTACCTACTTTTCTGTTTGATTTATTTTGTAAAATAACGTAACTGTAGTGCACAGGTACTAAAAATAAAATTGAATTGAATTGAATGTAATAATTGCCACAAAATGTAATATTAACACAAAATGTAATAAGAACAAAGGGCAAACCTTTGTGTACTTCATGGCCTTCGATGTTATTCACGTCAAACTCTCCCAAAACCACGACGAGTTTAGGATCTGGTCTTACGCACCCTTTGCGACTGGGGTTGAAGTTTCTGAATATACAGTGCGCAGCTGTAAGTACCCAGTCGTGGCTGAGCAGAGAGCCACCACAGAATATTATCCCTTTGTTTCCACGTTTGAGTCCGACCTGCCAGGGCCAATCACGTGGCGAGGCTTTGTTACCACCCACTATGCGGCTCGTCGCACGGACACCACACATGTACCCTGCTCCTGAGGGCGTGGTAGAGGGTCTCGTGGACGGCACTATGAGGAGAGAGGGAATGATAATGTCTCGATGTAAATACTATCAACTGTCAAGTCATTTCATCAAAAGTTTCAACTATTCGTACAATATGCTTCCACTGCCATATTTAGCAAGAGCTAGTATAATAATAATAACAAGAGGCTACAGGTATAGCCTTCACTCGCGGCCCGTCTCATAGAGAAAACAGTCGAAATTCATTCAAAAACCGTTCAAAAATACCTTCGCTTCTCCTTCAAAGCGGAGACCTCGTGGGCGCTGCAATCTGGGTCACGTGAGTCCAAAAGCTACCGACCGCGCATGACTGCAAAAAAGTCACACAAATAAACGCAGCCAGATTTACTACTCGCTCGCCTGACGGCCGCGAGTAATAACATCTAGCGAACTAATCGCCCTTACTTGCAGTCATGGACTGAATTGCGAAGGACGCAGCTGAACGAGGTAGGACCGAAAGCATGTTAAGGCGCATATTGCTGCCGCTATACGGCCCATGTCCGTGACCTCGGACAGTCAGATAGAATTTGCTCGGTGTCGATTTTGTTGAGGGAGGAAAACCGGAGAGCCAGGAGAAAAACCCTCGGAATCAGATCTCAGCCCACATGCGGAAACTAGGACTCGATCCCAGGTCCACAGTGGTGGGAGGCACGAGCGCTAACCGCTCGGCCATCCTGATTCCCCAATAAATAAACTTGATTCTTATGATATTTTTAGAGGCCTGTTTCTATTTTTTTCTCTTAAACATTTTTTTAAAGCTTTTTTTCTTTTACATCTTTTTTCTTATTGAATATCAAACTATATAGGTTGTCTACCAAATCCAAACAGTTAATACATTATGTATCTTCTGTATGGTAGATTTTGAAATGATGTTTTTCTCGTAACTTAGTTCTTTTAGTTGTTTTTTGATAAGCAGCTTTAAATGTTCTGAAGACAGTTCCAAAGTTTCGTTCCCATTTCAGTTACTAGTATTATCCTTCGCAGCCGTTCGTCTTTTCGCCCCCATTCCTCTCTCCGAGGGAAGAACGAGAGGGGAATAGGGCGAAACGACGGAAGGTTGCGAAGGAGACTATGTTTCTAGGCAATCTTTCGAATTATCTTGTTCTTTGCGATCACGGCGGTCTTGACTGTGCTTAGCCACCAAGCATGAGAGAAAACTGAAAGAATGACTGGGTGCGAGCTTTATGCTATTCGTGCCTTTTTCATTATGTTACAGTTCTTTTCAAAAATGGCAGCGGTTTTAATTTTTTTTGGAGGGGGGGTGGGGAGGGGGCATTCAAATAAGCCTGTCTAGCCTCGCTTTAGATACATGTTTTCTTAAAAGTTTAACTTGCAAACGAGGCTAGAAAGACCAATTTGAATGTGCATAAAAGAATGTTAAAATTGCCGGCATTTTTGAAAAAAGTCTTTATCGTTTCGGCATGACTTTCAATATGAGAGGAAGCATTTTGTTTGATGTAGGATGAACACTGCGAAAGAAAATTTAATGTGTGCAGCTTTTTTTCCGGCACTTATGCTTTTTAGACAAGTTATATTTTTCAGTTTTTACCATAACGTCTCAAAACTGTTTTCTAACGGCAAAAACTGATTTTAAACTTCGATGCTGTTGTCATTTAAAAGTCGACATTTTTAAAAAGCTGGTCAAAACTCTGGCCAGTTAATTTAGCAAAATTTCACGTATGACAGTATCTGTTTAATGATAACTTGAATTTGTTCCAAAAATGTTCTCTTACCTGTTGGGCAAGGATTTCTGTTACACATTTCCTGCTGAATCGAAGCTCCAACACAGTTTTTTCCGCCATTCTTTGGCTTAGGACTGTCACAATCACGCATGCGTCGTCTTATGCCGTTTCCGCAAGTCTTCGAACATGCCATCCAGCGGTTCCAACTACCCCATGCACCATTAATCACTTGGGAGATAATATCAAACATTATAAATATTTAATATGATTATATAGGCCAGTTTCAGGTGACGTATTTTTACAACGAACCTTTACAAACCTAACCACTCTTCGGGACTTAGAACAAAGAAATCTTTGTTTCAGACTGGTCACCAATCTAGTAACAGTCGATTCGTTAACAAAAATGACAGAAACTGGCTTTTAAAATCTCTCTTTTTTCGAATCAATTTTAAGAATTTCTAGTCACACATTTCTTGCTCTTTTTTCCAAATGTAACACAGAGGACTCCATTACTTCAAGTTGAGTGAACAACAGCGAGGACATTTTTTGAATCTGGGCTAAAACTTTCCATTTTGATTGCGCCGAAAATTGAAAGTTTTCCGAAATTTTTCGAAAATCGTAAAAAGGCGCTTATAACGGTCTTAAAACTGTTTCCAAGTTTTCTGCAAAGGCTTCCGAATACTGCCTAATATTTCCCCAAAATTTTATCAAGTCTTTGAATGCCTTAGAAACGTTTTCTAGCAACTTTCGATATTTTCGAAATTACTCGGACTTCCGAATATCCTCGAAGATTTTTAGAAAAAATTCAAAAATGACAATAATGCTGTAGAAACATTTTTGAGCCGCCTCCGAAAATTTCCGAGTGTTTCAAGAGAGTTGCAAAGATTTTCGTTCTCTCTGACAATTAATTTTCGAAGAACTTTGGATATGCAAATCAGTTATGCATCGCTTTTTCGTGGATGGTGTCGCGTTTGCCCGAGCAACGTCGTGTTTGACCAGACAGTATGTCCGGTGCCTGCCCGATAGCTATTTCAAGCACTAGACCTGTATTTGCTTATAAGCCTGCTGCTTGTACTTTGTTTTCTTTTTAACCCTGACAAATCTAAGTATTCGTGAATTCCCCCAGTTTGCTTTACATTTTCAGCAGTTCAATCATGAAAAAATATTGCTCAAATTATTTTTCAATTTGCTGAATTAAACTGAAGGAGCAAAGGAACTTGGCCAAGACGTATTTTTTTTCACTTGTATATTTGTTACTATTTTTTTGAAGCATCCAAAACTATCAATCGCGTGCTCTTCATAGTCTCAAATTTGATGAACACGCTTGGATTTTCGATCTCCCCGCGATAAAAGGGACTGTTTTGCAGTCTACCAACGGGCTAGAAAAAGTTGGTGACCGTATTAACGAAGAACAAGGATAGCCGGCAGAACAAACAAAAAGTGACCGTTATAAAGAGGTGGCCGTAAGGCGGGGCTCCATTGTGGTTAAAAAATATCTCCAAAACTGCACATGACCATGATTCGAAATTCAGCTGATTCTACCTCTCAGTCATTCTTCGTTGTTAAATCTCCCACAATACCTTTCGCGCATGCTCGTGTATTGCACACCCGCGTTTCCGACGAGACGCCGCTACAATACCGTCCGCCATTCGCTGGAGCTGGTCGGTTGCATATCCGTTTGCGATTCTGTGTTCCAGTCCCACACGGTTTAGAGCACCTTCTCCATTGTCCCCAGGCTCCCCATCTGCCATCAACTGAAAGGCAGAAAACCAAAAAAAAGGTTAAGTAAGTGCACTCGCTTCTTCTTACATAATCTCTTTAGTCGTTAAAATGTTTTTACTGGCTATTACTATACATAACAGTAATGAAAACAAAAACAAATAAAAAATGCTGTGATGATAGTGGTAATGATGATGATGATGATAGTGATCTTGATATTGTTAATGATATTGATGACAATAATGATGATGATTATAATGAAGATGATGATGGTGTTGATAATGATAATGATGGTGCTAATGATGATGATAATGGTGATAGTGATCACGTGAATAATAAAAAAAATTATCTGATTTAGTGCAGTCATTTTTGTAACTCTACTTACTTAACAATTATTCCAAGAGTGTGGGCTAGATATTGGATGCTAAAAAGCTATAAATAATCTCATCCCAACAAGCAATATGTATGCTTTTTCCCCTTTCTATCAAGCTAAAAAGCTAAAGCTAATTAACAAGTATCCCCAGAAGGGGAGGAGAATAGCAGTGGATATGTACCGAGACGCGAAATGTCGATAAAAATATCTAGAGCTACGCACCGACCTTGAGGAAACATTTTGTCCTAACCATTAAAACCAAAAAGCTAAACGTTGTTGTCCTCTTCGTGTTTAAAGCAATTATTCCTCGTCTATAACTAACGGGTAATGCGACACCATTTTAACTACCGCCTCAAAATCGACTAATAGTTATAGATATTGCGAGATATAGGAGCCAATCAGAGCGCGCGAAAATGGATATTGGTTGCTTTCGTAAATACTAATGTAAGCTATAGATTAGTTGTGGAAACAGAATCAATGCTCTTACACAGTAAGTCATGTACATATAGTACTTTCACAGTCTCGCCTAGACTAGCTAGTATAGCTATATGCGGACACATGACTGATACTGTGTAATTAACTTTTTTTCTTGTCGACTATAAAAAAATTGCAAAACTTATTTGAAATTGCTAACAAAATAACTGTTTCCACCGACCCACCCACCTAACCCCTCGCCCCAATCCCCGTCTTCTTTTACCCAAACGTTGATTACCTTTACACTTTCCGCAGCTCTTCCTGCAGTTGGTCAACATGTACGCTGGGTTCTTTGCACACTCTCCTCTTCTACTC
This sequence comes from Hydrozoanthus tunicans, assembly GCA_026413305.1. Lineage (NCBI taxonomy): Eukaryota > Metazoa > Cnidaria > Anthozoa > Zoantharia > Hydrozoanthidae > Hydrozoanthus > Hydrozoanthus tunicans. Next base: position 8,605 of record JAOBAT010069592.1, on the reverse strand, counting down.
CAAGAATAACAGTATCCATTTCGATCAACACACGAACTGCTCACACGTACGCGTGTACCTGGAAGCACCGTAAACGCTCAAATAAGCCCTCTCTCTAATAAGCCCCTCTCTCTAATAAGCCCCCCTCTCCAATAAGCCCCCCTCCCCCTTCTCTAATAAGTCCCACTCTCTAATAAGCCCCTCTCTCTAATAAGCCCCTCTCTCTTATAAATCCCCTTCTCTAATAAGCCTCCCTCTCTAATAAGCCCCTCTCTCTAAAAAGCCCCCCTCTCTAATAAGCCTCCCTTTCTAATAAGCCCCTCTCTCTAATAAGCTCCATCTCTAATAAGCCCCCTTCTCCGATAAGCTCCCCCTCTCAAATGAACCCCCCTCTCTAATAAGCCCCCTTCTCCAATAAGCTCCCCTTCTCTTGGAAGCCCCTTTCTCAATAAGCCCCCCTCTCTAACAAGCCCCCTTCTACAATAAGCTCTCCTTCTCTTATAAGCCCCTAAGCCCTCCTCTTTAATAAGCCCCCCTCTCTAATAAGCCCCCTTCTCCAATTAGCCCCCTTTCTCTAATAAGCACCCCTCTCTAATAAGCCGTCTTTCTAACAAGCCCCCAATTCCAGCATAAAAGGCAAAGGAGCTAAAACACGAGGTGTATTAAGTCAAAAATTAATTTCGTAAACGATTGTATTTAATATGATAATGAACAGTGCTCATTATAACGCCAGAGGATCTTAGAGCCATTAATTAAATGCTGTTAAACTTGTTCAGACTTCATGTTGAACATGTTTATGTCTTTGGCTATCGGCATTCTTTTAGTAGCCACCACAACTCACCAATGCTAGCGTGCAGCTTTGTTAAGCTCAAAGTACCTATCAAGCTTAATTTCTATCTTTTTGGATCTGTGAACTGTTGCCATCTGTGAACTCAAATTCGAACAACCAAAGAAAATTTCAACGTCTAAGTATGCTTTTTAATAAAATAAGTTTGGAATGTAAATTTTGACCGAGCAGGCCGGGGACTGGTAACCTGTGGCGTAGCAGCAGTGAGTTAGGGAAGAAGTCAAAACAATGGTATTTTAAGGAACCCAATTTTGTCGGGGGAGGTGGTGGGTGGCGGCACAGTTTCAAGGGAATAATTCATTGATTTAAGTTATAACAATTTGACTATTGTAGCCAGAATTGAATTTTTTTTGAGATAAAAAAGATTGTCTCTGCTTTATGCCTCGTGCTACGTCATGTGCCTCCTACTACGTCATCATTGCACGCTTCAAGTCTAAAAAATGTAACAGGTACGGTTTTATTTTCAAAAATTTTTTTTATCGAAGGGTTCTATTTTTCAACTGGAACTTAAAAAATCTGCTTGGTAGGGACTTAAATGGTTACTTTTCACATATTGATTAAAGTATTGCTATGGTACGTTGTATATGTTGTTGAGCCCCGATAACTCGAACCCTCAGGAACTCGAACTCCCCGCTAAATTGAAGCTAAACAAATTCCCTCGTATATTTAGTGTAATTTTGACCCCTAAAAAAGACTCGCCAGTTTTTATTCCTTTTGGAAATTCGAATTACCGGGTTTCAACTGTATGTGTGTCTAACCAGCTACTCACACAATCGACAGCTTCGTCGACAATTGGTCCTTGTATATGGATTAGTCGCACAGAAGCCGGCTCGGCTCCAGGTATAACACATGCGGTTACGATCTACACAGCTTGCTGTGGAAAAAATGAAAACTGAAAATTAAACCTAGTGTGACAAATCTCCTCATCTTTCTAAGCACTTTAGTCAGGGCCTAAATTCAATCAATCAATCAATTTATTATCAATCAATGGTATATACAATTTCAAGAGTTCCATTGACCTGCAACTAGTTAAAACTTCTAAGGCAGGTCACTGGATTACAGATATGGCTTATAGTATGATGTAATATAGTAAAATTCTAAGTACAAGTTATCTATTCTAAAGTAATTCTAAGATAGTTATATTAAATATTTATATGTACAAGTCATTTTTAATTAATTTCTTTAGGATATTTCAAATACATTTTGAGATATAGCCTGCGGCCACTTTCTGCCTCCTCCCCCCCCAAAAAATTAACTCGAAATTTGGGGTTTCGACTCCAGCTTTGTTATAAGGATTAAACTTGAAATTGAAATCAGTGCAGTCAAGTTGCTTCAAATTAGCGGGGGATTCGAGTTACCGAGGGTTCGATTTATCGGGGCTCAAGTGCACATCCCTGGATATCTAGAGCGTTAACGGCATGGACAAATTACTCATTGTCATGCATCACCCGCTGTTTCAGTTTTGGACACAAAACTCATACGGCTTTAAGTCATATCTTAGATCTTTGATGATTGACCTCAAGGATTTTGTTAAGCAAAACATAATCTTGTAGTCACGTTTTCAGACTTCATACACGTAAATTAGCGAGTGTTATCATTCCGGTCCTTGGGCCCATTAAACGGTTTTAGACATTGGATATATTGTGTTTATTTTCCGTTATAGATTCATTGTCTCGAATATGAGAGTTTCTAATTAATACGTACAACTGTTAAGATGATTAGGACTTTCGCATAATAAAAAAAATGGTTTTTAAAAAATTCAATTAATACATGTAATGTGTGTTCTGGTTGATTGTAGATTTTATCAGCTAGGAAAATCTTGACGTAAAACACGAACACTCCGAAAATGAGCAGAAAATCCAGATGTTTTTGCCGAACCAACACCAGGAAAAAGTTTTACGTAATATTTTACTGGTCTTGCTTTCAGCTTTAACAGCAGGAAACTTCCGCTAAGAAGATAAAGTCGAACTAGGGTTCGCAGTGTAGAAAGAAATTGTCTGTTATTATAGTTCTTTACTATGCGAATTGGAAGAAGTCCGGTTTAGCTAACCCAAATAAATATAACTTGGCTGTATACGTTATGCCGTGTTTAGACTTGAGAGTTTAACGAGGTTTCAGTTTACTGTGGTCATAGTGACCTTTGAGTTAACGCAATGGTGTTAACGGTTCAACTGAGTGCAACGTTTCGTAAAAAAACATTTACTCAACCTCAGTTTCAGAAGAATCGAACTTCAGCCATTTCAAAAGAGCCTTTAGCAATTGAAAAAATTAGAAAAACGTTTAAAATGTTATTACGACACAAGAAACTATTGCAAATTGTCTATTCTGTCTAAATAATCGAGTTTGAATTGACCTTGAACTATATTTTAAAAATTTGAGTGCCTTTCTTTTCGCATCCCGTAATACCCCAGGTGTAGTGTTACAAGTGAAGTATTCCTTAACCGTTCTATACATTCCACAACGCTGTTTTTATTCTTCAACAAAAGAACGTCACATTTTAAAACGTATTTCATCAAAATATTTTCTTTTAGAACAAGATGCTATTGCCTTGGTGGCGTTGCAATCCTGAATGTTCGGCACCATTTTCTGAGGTCTTCTTTCATAAAGTCTGGTTACGTTTTACATAAAAGTACCTGGTACTAGCGCCATTTGGCTCCGATAATTGACTGGTATGATTAAATGGTGTGCCCTTTAGAAGTTCAATTGTAGTTTGTAACGGTTTTTTTATTATTCTCGACAATGGCAACAGACTGCACTGCCTCTGCGCCGATTATTAATTTCCTTACCTTGAGCAGAAACGTGGATGGTTCCTATAACCAGTGCAGCACCAAATACCGCCACAAATATAGCACTGCTCGAATTCCAAGTAGTTTTCATTATGGAAGAAAGATTTATGCCGTTGGCGACAGCGTTAAAATGACCGTTAGAATAGAATGCACACAGCTTTACTCGTTTCGGTTAATTCCCGCAGCGCCTTTTATGCAACTTATTGTGTGCGTCATGAATATATTAACCAAATGACCATACAACGCAGTGAGCCATGTCAAACACCAATCAGTTTTGCTCACAGAGAAAATAAACATATGCCCTCTTGATCTTCAAGCCAGCTGGGTAGAAAACAAAATTACAATTTTGATTAGTAAAATACTCAGAAAGCGGAAGTAAGAACTACAATGATTCTTTTATCGGGGCTAAAACTTTTTAGTTGTTTCCTAACAAACAAACCCGCAATTGTAAAACAGAAGTAAGTGATAGGTTTTATAATCCTGGATTGTGTTACTAAAAGACGTCAACACCGCTTCCGGTATGAAGTGAACTGTAACAAGAGCCAAGTCTCCGACTGCAGCGAGCGGCAAATCGATAAAGAACTCCCTTGCCTTGTGCATCGTGAATTGGAATGGGTTTGACAACGCCACAAAAAAGTCACAAGTAATAGATTGGGTTATTCTTCTTTTCTCTATTCTCGCTGCTCTTTCCCTACTAAGTATAAAGTGCTTTTCTCTGTCAGCGGTAGCTTGTGAACTGATGCTCTCTATTCAAGGAAAAGGAAAATGTTATACTTATGGCTATATTTTTTCTGCTTTCCTTAAACAGTGAGCCTGTTCACAGCCTAAACGACCGGCGGAGACTATTTAGAGCTGGTATATCTTAATAACTGATGCATTTGGGCTTTTAAGTTGATTTTGTTAAGTAATAATAGTAATAATAATTTAATAAGCATTTTAAAAAGTTTCAATGCTTTACAAACTAGCTAAGTAAAAAGTTACCTACAAATGTTAAAAAACTATGCTAAAATAAATTGAAACTGCTATACAGTAAGTAAAGTGGGAACTATGAATAATTTACAATTCAAAATGTTTAAGAAATGAATGAGTTTTCATGCGTGACTTGAATAAGTTCAGAGTTTCTGTATTTTTCAATTCGAGAGGGAGACAAAATAATTGTGAAGCAGCGACAGCAAAAGAGCGTTCACCGTATGATTGAGTGTAGAACCTGGGAGTTACGAGCAAGTTTTTATCAGCCGACGAACGGAGAGAGCGTGATGGTCTGTACGGAGTGATGAGTTCAGATATGTAGGAAGGAGCCTGATTTATATGTAATGAGTAGACTGTTAAAACTCCGATTCGATGATGCCGCGGCGCGGCCAAAGCCCAGTTTTTTGATAAGGTTAACTAATAAGATTACAATTTTATATCTTAAGTCTTTAAAGCAGCTAAAACACCTTTTAAGACAGCAATGACTTTTAATCGTGTGTTTTTTTATGGGTTTTAAAGGTTTACAGCTGTTAATTAACGCGAGGAGAAAGGAGGAGGCACGAACACGCTCGATGCGGCAAGGTATTAAATAAGCAACCAACTTTAAATATATTTTTAATTTGGTTATCGAAAAATATACTAAATACACTAAATGAAACGTTTTCGGAGCGCAGCTCTTGGCTTCAGCAAATTACAGACTGATGTATATGCTTGTTGTTATTCTAACTGTCTCGAGCTTTTAAGCGTGCACTTATTTCATAGATCCCTCAACTAAGAAGAAGATTATACCAGCAGGGTGCCTGCAGTCCAGTTTCGATTCTAGTCAGGCTTAACCCTAGGCCCTGACTTTTTACTGAGGTTACCTGGGACCGGAGCGGTGGTTGGGGGGAGGGGGTAGGGAGGGGGACGGGGGGGAGAGACATGAAGTACCCGAGGAATATAATTATTACTCTAAAACAGAACTTGAAGATAGAACAGGATAAATAGCACAATCAACTTTTGTTTCTTGAACCGGAACCTATTGGTATCAGAACTCTACCTTTGTCATATACAATTCAAGATGCACTTACTTTGCGCTTTGATATTCATTATGCGGACCCTACCTGCCACATCGAATGTGTTCTGCTTAGCTTTCAAAGCGGTACGCAAAAAAAAAAATTTAAGCACATTGCCATAAAATTCGGAAAATTGATTCGACTTCTGGGTGGTTCACTCAGTACGAAACTAAAAGTGCTCCATAGTCCCAGAATTTTAGTCGAATTGCATTTGAATCGTCAAACTTTATTATGAATTTCACTAAAAGGTCCCAGCTGAGGTACCACGAGTATATCAAGTGTTGTTTCAACAAACTATTACCGCCACTAGAAGAACCAGCAAACCCGGTGCTCGAACCACAAGTGAGCCGTGAGAACCAAGTAAACTGGTAATGGTATTCCATGTCATGGTACATTTTAATAAAACAAAGTTACACGTACTGAAGTCAATACGGCGTCATTCCCTTTTTTGTTAAAGCCCCTATCAAGCACATTTTTTTAAGTTCTAGATAAAATGTAGAACCTATTAATAATAGTGATTTTTGAAAATAAAACCTTTTCCCGCCACTCCCGTTACACTTTTTAGGCTTGAAGCGTGCAATGATGACGTAGCAGAAGGCAAATGTCTTTGACGAGACAATCTTTTTTATCTCAAAAAATTCATTTCTGGCTACAATAGTCACATTTTTATAACTTTAATCTGTGAAATATTACCTTGAAATTGCTTGAACTAAAAATTTTATTATGACATTTTTTAACAGAAATGAAATTTTTTTAAGCAAAAACCACATAACTCACTGCTGCTACGTCACAGGTTACCAGCCCCGGCCTGCTCGGTCGAAATTTACATTCCAATCCTTTTTTGATTTTAAAAAAAGCATACTTAGACGTGGAAATTTTCTTTGGTTATTCGAATTTTCAGTTCTTGGATGACAACAGTTTTAATCCAAAAAGTAAAAAAATTATGGCAATCAGATAAACAGCAGAAAATGGCGTCTCTTAGGGTGCATTCCTTTGGTGCAATCAAAATCCCGATTCCTAACTGAAATCTGGTTGTTTGGCTTTTTTGCGTTAATGGAACGGAATTTAATCTCAATTCTGGTTTTCGGTCTTTAGTTGCGCATGTGCGCTGATTAACACCCACGTGGTGGGCACAAAACAAAATCTTGATTCGCTGACTTGTCAAAAGGAACATCTGTTACCGGTTTCAGATTGAATACGAACTTTTCGAAGAATCCACTCTTGGGAGTGAATTCTTCGGATTACAATTCAAAATTGGATTCATGAAAGTTTTGAAAAAAAGAACGCTAAATTAACTAAGGGAAAAGGTCAAAACAATGGTACTTCCTAGGAACCCAATTTAGGGGTTGGGGTATTGTTTGCCGCCACCCAACACCTTTTTTCAAATATGCTGATTTTCAGGAGAAAATATCATGTTCATTAAAATAGATGTTGATGAAATGTTTGCACCAACGCCTTCTTTTTGGAGAGAGGAGTCCATGATACAATAAAATAACACTACCTCTAAACCAGGTTTTGAGCAATTGAGCTCTGAAAAAGTAGGGAAGGGTGGGATAGGGTGTATGTGCCGCCACCTACCACCTCTCCCGACAAAATTGGGTTCCTTAAAAATACCATTGTTTTGACTTCTTCCCTAAGAACCCGGATTTGGATTTTACAAAAGGATATATTGTAACCTTAGAAATCAGCGAGTTAGCTAGTTATGCTCAAAATTACATCATGAACGTATTAGATAGGTTTAGCAAAGACATTAGGGCCCGGTTCCTCAAAACCCGATTAGTACTAACCCAGGGTTAATTACCATGACAACCAATAGGTTTTGTTAAGAGTTAACCCTGGGTGAAGTTAATCGGGTCTTTTAGGAACCGGGCCCAGGACCTTTGTTAATATGCACACGTACTGCTCGAGGTCTTGAGAAAAAGACGTCACGTTGTGAACGCAACGCGAAAACATCAAAACCCCGTCCTGAAACGCGACGTGAACACCGCAACGTCTCAGGACCTCGAGCTGTAGGCGCGCGCGAAAAATTGACGTTACGCTGTCGTCGCGTTGTCTTTGCTAAATCTATCTACGATTCTAGAGATTGCAAGAGAGTTGCTTTATCTGCGGCGCTGTCTCAAACATGAATTGTTTCATCGATCCAGCCTAGGAAGAGCTTCAACTTAGTGTAGACCCCTGGATGCTTTGCACGACCACACCCGACACCTGAGCTTATAATCCCCGTAAGCGCAAATCTCCCGTCACTCTGCTCGCAAACTAGAGGTCCTCCGGAGTCCCCCTTACAGGCATCAACCCCGCCCTCCGAGGACCCGGCACAAAGCATCCGGTCGGTGACTATCCGAGATGGTTGCAGTTCCTGGCATTTCTGCCTGGCCATGATAGGAACTTGAGCTTGCCGGAGGTGGTTTGCTAGCAAACTTCCTTCGTCAGTCTTTCCAAAACCCGTAATCCAACATTTAGTGCCTGCTGGCGTGACATTGTTGTCACGGGGTAAACAAACAGGTGTAACGAACTCACTAAAGGACGCAATTGGAGTCCTGAGGTGAAGGAGTGCGATATCGTAGTCCAGGATCCAGAAGTTGTAGTTGGGATGGAGACAAATCTCGTCAACATCTGAAAAGAGAGAAGATTGCAAAGTTTGAAGTGATTACGGGTCTGTTACTAGTTGATTTAGGGCTATTTTTTGATGACGTTTCATTTGTTATCTAAACAATCTTTTTTTTATTTTTCTAACTTAATAACCCAGCTGTTTGTTTTCAATCTCTTGCCGATACTGGTTCGACTAGATAGCTTTCCGCAGGTCAAAGTATCTCACGGCCCAAGAATTTACCGTAGCTGGCCGCTCGCTTCGATCTTGGGAAAACTTCAAGCACCATAACAATATATTCATTTATAACTTTTTTTCTTGAAACGAAATGGACAGAAAAATGCTGAATGGTATCCGAAAGTTAACCCCGGCCCCTTCCCCC